>JANKYE010000002.1:33322116-33333242 GCA_032467995.1 Erythroxylum dillonii
CTAGAAATCATACTATATTTCCTCATTTTATATCATTTTATATTTCCTAATTTCCAAAGAAAGTTTGGGGTCCAACAATACGTCTGATTCTTGCTTCGTTCCATTGATGGTCCTCAATGAGATCAGCTACGTATTCAACATCGACCATAGAATCTGACTGTATAAATGGGTCGCCATCATCCATGAGCTAGGGATTGCGCTAGATATGGATATCATGCCCATCCCCGACCCTTCTTCGACATCCTTGAAGTAGAATAGATTTAGCCTGATGTATACTCCTCCAAATTTGGCTTGGGTTATTACCCAGGTCTACTGAAAGAAAATCCGTAGTTGGAAAGTATCTGGCTTTAAGTACGTTTGCGGCGATCGAATTTGGGTATGTAAGAAGCCTCCAGCCTTGCTTTGCTAAAAGAGCAAGATTAAAATGCCTAAAACCTCGATAACCCAATCCGCCATAAATTTTTGGTATGGTGAGCTTCTTCCATTGTAACCATCTTAGACCTCTGCTGTCTCGTCCACCATTATGCCAGAAGAAGCCATTCATTAAGTTCTCCAGCTCTTGACAAGTAGACAGTGGTAGTAAGAAAAGAGACATCAGATAATTAGGCATAGCTTGGGCAACAGTCCGTAATAAAACATCTTTCCCAGCTTTGGACAACACTTTAGCCTTCCATCCGTGTAGCCTCTTGGTAAGTTTTTCTGTCACATACTGAAAGACTTGCTGCTTACCCCTTCCCATGACAGACGGCATGACCAGATAATTGGTATGGCTTGCTAGTTCGACAACCCCCAAAGTATGGCATATCAATTCCTTCACAGTAGGGAAGTGGAAGAGCCCATAAACTTATAAATTTCAATTTAGCTTCTTTAATTATTGATATGGGACAATTAGACTATGAGATTATTGCTTCATAGATAATATAAATATCAAACTTGTGCTCTGTCATCTACAACTACTCACAACGCAAAGGGTCGCTCCTATCTATCTTTCCAATGCTTATTTAAGGACCTCTTCAACAATTTTGTCTATTCTGTTGTTATTTTAAGTTCCAAACATTGCCGCTCAAAATGTTTTTTTACCAACTTCTAAATCATTAATAGCATAATCTTGAGACTCAGGTTACACAAGGCTCCAACTACAGTAAAACTTCCATAACTTAAATTTTTTTGAGCATATGCGAATTTATTAATTAAAAATAATTTATTGATAAAGTGCCTAATAATTTGGCAATCTAGAAAATATATTTTATTAATCTAATTAATTAAAGGGGAATATGGAAATTGAATAAACGATTTATAGATGAAATTCAATTAGATTTAAATTTTAAAAAAGTATTTTCCAATATAATTATATTTTAAGAAAATATTACAATCAATTATGCATGTATGTAAATTTAATAAAATTTTAATTTATGACAAGAGTAAGATTGTATAATTATATAAAAAACTTTTTGTAAAATATTAATATATTTAAATCAACAATTTAATTTAATAATCTAAGTTGGGAACTTAAATTTTGTTATATGATTAAAAAAGTATTAATGTATGGAGCATTAATTTATAGGAGTAACCCAAAGTACAAAGTCAAAATTGGTCTTGGTCCTCTAGCACAAGTAAAGTTTTTCTTGACATTGGTGGGAAGATTCTTGCCCGAAGCACGTGTTAGTATAAGTATGACGACACTTATTGTTTTCAGCTCAGGCAGCAAGGATCTGTTGACAGCAAATCTCACATGTTAGGTGCTAATTTTATCATCATTTTGGTTTTTTTTAGTGAGAAATCTGTTGGATTTCATACCCAGGAGAAGTTTTCTTCTTTTCTGCATACACCTTTGGCTTGGAATGTTGAAAACATTTTTCACTTTCGCCTTCATATTTTTTTTTGGTAATTCAATTAATTTTATACAAATAAAAAAGGTTTATGTACATTTATGGAGACTACCCAACCAGTAGTCTCTTGCCCACCAAACAGGACAAACCTGAGGGGATGCCTTAAGGAAACAATAATGCCTCTTAAACCAACTCTCTTATGCTATAGAACTTTCCAACAAAAACCTTAAGGATCTAGATCAGCATCCCAGTTCACAAATCAGTACACATATTTTACAGTACCATTGATCACTCTTCAAACATAAATAAACCACAAAAATGCATCACTACCTAAGCCATTCGAAGGTGAAGCTTCCCTACTGTTGAGTTAGGGAGCTTCTTGGTATAATCATATTGATGTTTCAGTGAAGGTCATTGGCTTGCTAACTCCTTGCTTAGTTGATTGGAGACAATTCCTTTATGCTTACAAGTCCATAGGTTGATTTGATGCCTTCCCTTTTACAAACCCAAAAATAAAAATATCTCGACCTTCCGTTTTGTTTTCTTCTCTCCCTTGACTAAGCTTGCTGCTGCTGAAATCCTTCCACAGGTGTGATTGCTGAAGTGGTGCTAGCTGCTCTTGATGTGCTATGGAGGTCTGATTGTCTCCTGCTCCTTCCTTGACTGATTTGGATTGGATTGCCTCATATTAAACTTCTGCAGCCTGTATTCGCCAAGATTCTATTGCATTACTTCCTTAGTAAGTGTTGTTTGCTTTGCTGATTGTGTAGTTGGTCCAGATGCTAGTTCTCCATAAGAAGTTGCTTATACTCCTGTTGATTCAATGAAATCTTGTTGCTGGTGCGTGATTGGATCTTGTTGTTTATGCTGAATTGGCTGGTGAGCTGCAAGGAGAGCATCTGCTGCCTCCAATCTCCAAAGATTACTGTTGTTAACCTGAATCAAAAACTCCATAAAAGTAGTTAGTGAATAAAAGTCTCTCCTACCTCTACCTCCCCTCGATTTTTGCTTTGAGTTTCTCCTATACTAAGGTAATCACACTGGCTTTCAGTCCATCCACCTCCATAGCTTCATCTTGAAAGGTCCTTGCATTTCTTTCTTTCCACAGAGTGTAGACTGTTACTGAAAGGATGAATAGGAAAATATGGGAATTAATAGTTCTGATATGTTGGGGTTGGTTCAGCCATGAGGATATTATGTGGAGGGCAAGCTATGGTGGAAGGTTTTGATGGAAGTTGGTGAGGCAGTAATCTTTTATTGTTTTTAAGAAAGGGCATGCAAAGAAGAGATGGTTAATGGTTTCATTGTCATTAAGGCATAAAGAGCAATGGTTGGGTGTAAAAAGGAAAGGAAGACGGTCTTTAGTTTGCAACTTGCTATAAAAAGCCAACCAAAGGATGAAGGAACATCTTGGGTTATTCCTTTTAAACCACACCTGAGAATGCCAAGGGGTTGATTGTAGAGGAGGACTTAAAAAAGTATAAGCTGAAAAATTTTGTGAACATATGTCGGTTTCTGTTGAAGGCATTTTCTCACTGAAATGAGTGGCATTTTTCCTTAATTTTTGCATACAGTCATTAGGTTCTACCTATATTTTACTTGCTAAATTGTTTAGTTCACCTGAATTTACATTTATAATTGTTCATGTTTAATTTGTAAGAAATGCACTTGATTTTAGTTGTAAAGAACTACAACAGTCCAAGGCAAAACAAAGGGAAAAAATGCAGCATTAAGGGCTGTCCAAAACGTTGTCGCGGAGAAAGCATAAGAGCATTAGACGACAACATGAGGAGGAGCTTCAGACCATAAAAAAACGCATACAACAGAGAAGAGGGACCATAATACCGACACTCCACAAACCAAATTAACGCTACACTAGAGAGGAGAATAACGCAGGAGTGGAGCAATAAAATTGAAAAATGAGGATAGAGAGAGGACCCACCAACAACTTTACACACAAAAAGAAAAGATACTCTCCACCATAATCCTTTCCATGGACGCTACATTCATTGACTCACAAAACTCTTTCCATAAGGAATGGAAGCATCTGTTGGCAACAAAGGATTAAAGACTGGTGGAGAAAAAAAAAACGTGGGCAGCTAGAGAACGTTATACACAGGAGACAACACTAGGAGCATTGAGGTTACACCATATACTCTCTAACGTTGGCAGCTGGTTGTTGAAACAACGTGAGCTTGGTGAAGAGAAAGGACCACGCAAATGCATACACCAACAGCTAGCTACACGGTGAACACTAGTTGGGAAGGCTTGACGCACCAGTAGGAGCTCCAGCAGATGCACAACAGGGGACAGAAATAAGGGTGACGCAAAAAAGGGGATCTTAAACTCATTCATCCTCTATTTTGTTATCTAATTTTTCTAATGTTATTTGTTGATTTTAATTGCTACGATTTTCTTCTTATCATGATTGAGTAGTTTCCTCAAAGTTTCATGGTTGGGCTGAAGCTTTTAACTAATTTTATGGATTAAATCTCGGTTGATTTATAAGTATGGATTTTTGGTTTTGATTTCTCCGATTTGAGATTAATTTTGTTGGTATTGTGTTTGGCCAACTATTTTTTGACGTTAGTTTTTAATTGAAGAATTGATAAGCAAAAATTGATAACGGAACTCCAAACAAAGAACTTATAAATTTCAGATTTAGACATAAACTGAATTTATGAAAGAAAACAATATTAGCAAAGAACTTAATGGGTTATGCTTGATTGCTAGTTTACGATAGTAGATTAAGATTATTGCATAACACTCCTTTGATACCTTGAAAAAGAATCTAAGAAACTTTAGGCTCAACCTTCTATCAACCAAAATTCGCCTCATAAATTGATCCAGGTAAAGTCTACAAAAAGCGCTAAAAGTGGAACCATCCTTGAAGCTTACCATATTTATTTCGAAGAAACCCCTACAGATATTTGCATTTTTTTAAATTTTGGTTTTATTATTATTGATAGTTAAATTTCTTATTTTAATTCCTCATTCTTACACAATTGCTTAGTCCAATTAATTGAGTGATCCAAGCCTAGTACTTACAAATTACTCCATGCGGGACGATATTATACTATACTACTTGGGACTCGTGAACTTGCGGAGTTGCATCAAGTTTCTTGGCGTCGTTGCTGGGGGCTAATCCCTGAATAATATTAGGCGACTGATTATTTAGTTAAGTTGGACATTTTTTCTTTTCTTTTTCTTTTATTTTGTGTTAATAGATTTTGTTAGAATTAATTTTTTGTTTTATTTGTTCTCTTTATTGTTTACTTCTTATTTTGCGTTTTCGGTACCTTGAGTTTGATCTTGTTATGTTACACTTAGTCTATGCGAAAGTCCGTCAGTGCTGAAGAGTTGCTATTTGATTCTGAAATCAAGAAGGCAGCTAAGGTACTAAGGAAGGAAGCAAAAGCTAGAAAAGCACGGGCAAGAGCATCTAACGAATAGCCTGTGTAGGGACTTCAAATCGAGCCTGAATTTACTACAACTTTTTCAACAGAAGAGGCAGCCGAATCGGAAATGGCTGAACAAAATCAGAGAACTATGCGGTATCATGCGGTCCCAAATTTTGGGAAATTTTGCCCAAGCATTACAAGGCCTCTTGTGCAAGCAAATAATTTTGAATTAAAACCTGGCCTTGTACAAATGGTGCAACAGAATCAGTTCGGAGGGCACCCAACATAAAACCCACATGTCCACCTGCAACAATTTTTGGAGATTTGTGAAATGTTGAAGCAGAATGGGGTATTTAAGGATCCTATAAGGCTTCGCTTGTTTCCTTTTTTTGTGAAAGATCGGGCTAAAGATTGGCTCTATTCATTACCACTTGGTTCGATAAACAATTGGCAAGAGTTGTCCAAGGCTTTTATGGCTCAGTATTTTCCACCTGGGAAGACTGTAAAGCTCAGAAGTGAGGTTAACTCATTTCAGCCCAAAGAGTATGAGTCATTGTACGAAGCATGGTAGAGGTACAAGGAGCTTTAACACAAATGTCCACATCACGGGGTCTTGAAGTGGATGATTGTGCAAATATTCTATAACGGAGTTTCTCCAGTTATGCGAAATACAATCGATGCTGCGACTGAAGGTGATTTAATGGACAAGAATAAAGGCGAGGCCTTTATGTTATTGGAGAAAATTTCCTACAACAACTATCAGTGAAATAATGATCGGAAAGAGGTTAAGCAAGAAGGGAAGAAACCTCAAGCAGTCTTCGAATTGGATGCCTTTACCTTGTTGAATTCGAAATTTGAAGCTCTTTCAAGGAAAGTAGATAAGTTTGCCGCAACTGCTGTGAGTAATATGAATGGTTTACAAGATCAGGATTTTGGGTCGAGTATAGGCACAAAATTTCAGAACATTGGGCAAGAATTTGAGGCTGAACATATGAATTTTGTGGGAAATTATGGGCAGAAGAACCAAGGTGGAGCTTTCTCAAACACTTATAATCCTGAATGGCGAAACCACCCAAATTTCTCATGATTTCAACAATCTAAACTACCCCAAAGTTTCCCTAACTGAAACCATTACTCACAAAATCAACAGCATTACCAACAGACCCAGCAATAACAAAACTGTGGCCCCTCAGGTTTCTAAGCTTGAGGTAATAAACTTAACCCCAGCACCTGAACCTAAGTCTAACTTGTATCAATGATGGAAACCTTTATGCAGAAGCAAGAAGACTTGATCTAGCAACTTACTACCCAAATGGACCAACTGACAGTGCATAATAAGATGCTTGAGACTCAGATTGCACAGCAAGTCGTATCACTAAGGTTTGACAAGGGTAAGTTACCAGCACAACCAGAGGCTCCTAAGGAAACCAAGCCAGTGGTACTAAAGAGTGAAAAGGTTTTGGAACCTATGGCGCAGAAGAACAAAGCTGAAAAGGAATTCGAAGGAACAAACCAGGATGTACAACATGTGTAATCCGATGCTCAGCCTGTGCAACAATCACCTAAGCTCAAAAAATACATACAACCACCACCATATAAGCCATCAGTCCCATTCTCTCAAAGATTTCATAGAGCTAAGCTAGACCAGCAGTTTGGAAAATTTGTTGACATTCTAAAGAAGCTTTACATTAACATCCCCTTTACAGAAGCACATACCCAAATGCCTACTTATGCCAAGTTCTTAAAGGAAATCTTATCCAACAAGAGAAGGCTAAAGGAATATGCGACTGTGGCTCTTATATAGGAATCAAGTGCCATTCTTCAAAACAAACTCACCCTCAAGCTTCAAGATCCGTGAAGTTTCTTAATACCTTGCCAAATTGGAACTACAACAATTGAGAGAGCATTATATGATTTGGGGGCAAGTGTGAGCTTATTTCAGTTATCTATCTGTTAGATATTGGACATCAGAGAGCTTAAACCAACCACCATATCATTGTAACTAGCCGACAGGTCCATAAAATTTCCCATTGGGATATTGAAAAAAGTGCCTCTTAAGGTTGGAAGTCTTTTTATCCCGGTTTACTTCATTGTGCTATAAATGGAGGAGGATACTAACATACCTATTATACTTGGGAGACCCTTTTTAGCTATAGCTAGAGCAATCATAGATGTTGACAATGGCAAAATGACTCTAAGAGTAGGGGAGGAAGAAATCAAGTTTAATTTGGGAAAGGCAATGAAGGCTATGGATGACAAAGATTCTTGTTTAAGGGTGGACCTTATTGACAGGCTGGTAAGTACTAAATTCAGAAAATCTCATCCAAAAGATTCGTTGGAACATTACTTAGTGAAGGTCGTAGCAACTGCAGGGGTAATACAGAATTTACAGAGAAGGAGTCAGAAGTCTTTAAATTTGCACAAATGCTCGATGCACATCTTGTGCAAAAATCTACACAACCTATGCAACCTGAACTAAAACTATCAGCTGATTCGAACAAAGAAGAACTTTCAAATGTAGAATTGAAACCGTTAACTCCTAACCTTAGGTATGAATTTTTAGGTCCTAATTTGACCTATCCAGTCATTGTTAATGCTCTTTTAAGCCTTGCACATGTTGACAAACTTTTAAGAGTGCTTAGGGAATATAAGCAAGCAATTAGGTACAAAATTTCAGACCTGAAGGGAATCAACCCATCTTTCTGCACACATAGAATTCACTTAGAGGATGATGCAAAACCTGTAATTGAACATCAAAGGAAGCTAAATCCAAACATGAAGGGCGTGGTCAAGCAAGAGGTCTTAAAGCTATTAGCTAAGGGTATTATATACCCGATTTTTGACAGTAATTAGGTAAGCCCTGTCCATTGTGTGCCCAAGAAGGGAGGTCTAACGGTTGTAAAAAATGAAGGTAACGAACTAATACTAACTAGGACAGTTATGGGATGGCGGATGTGTATAGATTATAGAAAATTGAACAAGGCCACTCGTAAAAACCACTTCCCTTTGCCATTCATTAATCAAATTTTGGAAAGACTTACTAAACATGATTATTTTTCCTATTTAGATGGCTTCTCTGGTTTCTTTCAAATTCCTATTCACCCTAATGACCAAGAGCGAACTACTTTCACATGCCCTTATGATACCTTTGCATATCGAAGAATGTCATTTGGGTTTTGTAATGCACAGTTACGTTTTAGCGTTGCATGATAGCGATCTTTTCGGATTTTATTAAGAAAATTATGAAAGTCTTTATAGAAGACTTTTCTGCTTATGGGCTAACGTTTGACTCTTATTTAGCCAATCTTGCGAAAGTTTTGAGCAGGTGTGAAGAGGTTGATCTAGTGCTGAATTGGGAGAAGTGTCACTTCATGGTACAAGAAGGAATAGTTCTAGGTTACTTAATCTCCAATCGTGGAATAGAAGTGGATAAGGCTAAAATCGAAGTGATAGCAAATCTGCCTCCACCGACTTCAGTCAAGGAGATTAGAAGTTTTTTGGGACATGCAAGCTGTTATAAGCGTTTCATTAAAGATTTTTCCCATATAGCAAAGCCTTTGACTAATTTGTTGAGTAATGATGTGCCATTCAATTTCAACCAATCTTGCTTCATGCTTTTTGTAGAATTAAGCAGGCCTTGACCTCGCCACCTATTCTTCAACCCCCAAATTGGTCCCTTTCCTTCGAAATCATGTATGATGCTTCGGATTATGCTGTGGGAGCAGTTTTACACCAACGAAGGAATAAGGTGACCAATATGATCTATTATGTGAGCAAGACATTGGATGATGCTCAAATCAATTATGCCACGATTGAAAAGGAGTTGCTAGCTGTAGTCTTTGCAGTGGGCAAATTCAGGTCATATATCGTGGGCTTGAAAGTGATAGTCTATTTGGATCATATAGCCATCCGCTATCTACTTGCCAAAAAGGAGGCTAAACTAGGGCTTATAAGATGGATTCTTCTCCTTCAAGAATTCGACCCTGAGATTTGTGACAAAAAGGGAGCTGAGAATTGGGTCGCGGATCACCTCTCGAGGTTCACTACAAATTAGAAGTAACCCCTTCGAGAAGAACCACCGATTAATGACTCTTTCAGTGAAGAGCATTTGTTCTACTTTGTAGATTTACCAGAATTGTGTTATTCATTACACAAAATTGTTGCAGCAACATTACAAGTTTCATGGTATGATGACTATGTGAATTATCTTATTTTAGGAGTCTTGCCACCTGAATTTACTTTCCAGCAGAAGAAGAAGTTCTTTTCGGAGCTCAAGCATTATATATGGGAGGAGCCTTTTCTTTTTAAATATTGTGGTGATGGGGTGATCCGAAGATGCTTACCAAGTGGAGAAGTAGAAGCTATCCTGAATGACTACCATGCATCCCCATATGGAGGTCATTTCAGTTCTAAAAAGACGTCAGCAAAGGTTCTCCAAGCGAGATTCCATTAGCCTACACTTTTTAAGGATGCAAGAAATTTTGTGCAAGCATGTGACAAATGCCAGGGAGCTGGAAATATTTCTCGAGAACATGAGATGCCCCTTAAAAGAATTTTGGAGGATGAATTTTTTAACATTTGGGGGATAGATTTCATGGGGCTACTACCGTCTTCTCTTGGCAACATATATATTCTTATAAGGGTCGACTATGTCTCCAAATTGGTGGAAGCAATCGCTGCCCCAACTTGTGATGCGAAGGTGGTCATTAGATTCCTCAAGAGAAATATTTTCACCAGGTTTGGCACTCCTCGGGTAATTATCAGTGATAGGGGAAGTCATTTTGTCAATAACTCATTCGCCAACCTTTTGAAGAAATATGAGGTATACCACAAGTTAGCATTGGCCTACCACCCTCAATCTAATGGGCAAGATGAAATTTCAAATAGGGAGATTAAGAGCATCTTGGAGAAAACAGTTAACACATCAAGAAAAGATTGGTCTTCAAGGTTAGATGATGCTCTTTGGGCCTACAGAACAGAGTATAAGACTTTAATTGAGACTACTCCATTTAGACTAGTATATGGGAAGTCATGCCACCTTCCAGTCGAGCTAGAACACAAAGCATACTGGGCTATTCAGAAGCTTAATTTTGGCTTCAAGACAGCTGGAGAAAGGCGTTTGCTTCAATTGAATAAGTTGGAGGAGCTTCGTTTGGATGCCTATGAGAATACCCGAATTTACAAGGAAAGGGCGAAGAGATGACATTAATTCGCAACTTGGTCTTGCTATTTAATTCGCGACTTAAGCTATTTATAGGAAAGTTGAAGTCGAGGTGGCCGGGACCGTACAAAAATTGTTAAGGTTTATTCTCATGGTCCGGTAGAAGTTGAGGATCCCAAAACTGGGATATTTAAGGTTAATGGGCAGAGGTTAAAGCCTTATGTGGCTGGATTTTCAATAGAAAAAAGGGTCACTCAATCCCTCTCTAACCCTGACCTTTGAGCAAACATTTGGTACAGTCAAGCTAAGGACTTTAAATTAGCGCTTCTTGGGAGGCAACCTAAATTTCACACATTCGTTGTTTTCATTTATTTTATTTACCCAAAATTAACGTTCCTCTTTGTTTTAATTGCAGGAAATTGGACCTTACAAGTGAATTTTTATGGGAGGAACTGTTGGGCCCCGATTCATAATAAGCATGTTTAAATTATTTTGAGGCATGTTTCAATTATTTTGAGGTTTTAGTTTGATAATTTTTAATTAGGTTGGAATAAATTGAGGATTTTATTGTGTAGGTTTTGATTATTAAATGAAGAGATTTAGTGAAATTCGATTTTGGTGAGAAAGTATTATTATTTGTGATGCATTGTTAGTATTAAAAAGGAATAATATGAATTAAGGGTCCTATGAATGTAGGTGATTGAGATTAAATGGGGGATTATTTAACTAGAGCTT
>JANKYE010000002.1:33393948-33412066 GCA_032467995.1 Erythroxylum dillonii
AATATTAAATTAAATTATTTATAATTTTTATTAATAATTAATGTATTAAAAATTAAATAATATATTTTAATTAATAGTAAATCATATTATAAAAAAAGAAACAGAAAATAAAACTACTTATTATGGTCTTCATAAATTTTAAAAATTGTAACCGATGGGTTTTTGGTGAGATGGCAAAGGAACAAGAGATCACGTGTTAGCATTTTCTAGTGCATCAAATTCAGCATTCATTTAGGAACTTGCATAGCTTGTGAAAAAGTGATGGGTTTTATAACAAAAGATAGAGAACTGAGAAATGAAAAATGTGGATTAAGGAATTTGTCATAAGATAAAAAATTATGTAAAGGGAATTTTGTACTTACGGATGAAGAGGTTGAACATTATGATAATGGTTGTCTTTGAATTTATTTGGTGGGTGAGTTTCTCGAGAAGAACGACGTAAAGAAGGACTGATATGAGTTGTTTCAAGAGTAGGGGCATCAATGTGAGGTATGTTTTCAAGTGTTATAAGGGGGTCATGTGGATGTGGTTGTTTGTTTATTATTGGTGGGTATACTAAGATCATGAATAGGTTTTTGTAAGGGTAAAGATGATATTGTAGGCATGAGAGTGCCAACATTTAATGATTTACAAGGAAAAGCCTTTTCATGGAAGGTGACATCACAGCTAACATAAATCTTTTTAGTTGAACATAAAAAATTTTATAGCCCTTTTGAGCTAAGGGATATCCAATAAAAATGTCGGGATTAGCACATATATCAAATTTATGTTGGATATGAGTATTATGTCCAATGCATAAACAACCAAAAATGTGTAAACGCATATAAGCAAGCAATTTGTTAAACAATAATTCGAAAGGAGTTTTACGATTAAGCACCATAGTTGGAGTTCAGTTGATTAAATAAGTTGCAGTAAGGATGCATTCATCCCAAAATTTTAAGCGTAAATTTTCTTGAAAACGAAGTTCACCAGCAACATTGAGTAAATGACGATGCTTGCACTTAACTACACCGTTTTGTTGAGGTGTATAGGTACAACTATGCTGATGTATTACACTAATAGAGGTAAAATAAATCATTGCTAATGTGATTGAAAAATTTTAAGCTGTTGTCAGTGTGAATTTGTTTAATAAAGACATTGAATTTATTTTTAATCATAATGAAAAAATTTTGGACGTAAAAGAAAGTATCAAATTTTTGTTACATTAAATAAAACCATATGTTGCAAGAATAATCATCTACAATAGTTAATAAATAACGTGCACCAGTAATAGGAGTATTGTATGGTCCCCAAACATCAATATGAATTAAATCAAAATAAGCAATAGATTTAGTAGCACTATGATTAAAAGGTAAATGAGTGTGTTTGGCTAAAAGACATATAGTGCAAGAACAATTGTTTGAAAATGAAATGCTAGAGTCTAATTTAACAAACTTTGATGAAATATTGGTACTTGGATGACTAAGTTGCCAATGCCATAGATCCATTATCACGAGAATTTGAGGTAAAAGAAGTGAAGATGGCAGGCTTATTGTCAAGATAATATAGTCCCTTACGTTCTTTAACCATGCCAAGGACATAATATAAAATGTCTTATAATATTATGTCCTTAGTGAGCTTACAAGATCTGGGACATAGAAACATTATCACCATTTGGTAGTTTTATCAGTGGATCATAATGAGACTTTGTAGTATTTAAAATATTTAAATCATAGGTCATATGATCAGTGTAACTAGAATCTATAACCCAATTACTAGTTTAAGAGGAAAATATTTGAAACCATACTTGCAAAGTTGACTAAATGATTGGAGTTGCTTGATTGAATTAGAGCAAGTAGTTGTTGAACTTGTTCTTGAGTGAATGGTAAGGTTTTTGAATTATTTGCAGTGCTATCATCAATGGCAGTGATTGATTTATTAGCAACATCATGTTTATTTGAAGCTCCATTTTGTTGATAGTTTGGATTTCTAGGCTTCTTTCAGCATCTTGATTCATAGTGCCCATCAAGTCCATAAAAATCAAAATGATATTGCATTCTATCTTGACTGTAATTTGGATTTCTAGGCTTCTTTTGACATCTTGATTTTGAATGGCCATCAAGTCCACAATAATCATAGTGATATTTTGGCTTGCCACATGTTTTGTTTTGTTGATTGTGGAAAGTGGCTAAAGCAGATTGTTCTTGATGATCGACTGAATTTGTTGTGAAAAAAAATCATTGTCTTTCTTCCTACAATAAGAGAGAGTAAGCTTTGGAAACATTAGGTAATGGATTCATGAGGAGTATTTGACTCCTAACAGCATTATAAGATTCATTAAGACCCATAAAAAATTGAATCAAACGATCTCTTTATTGGAGATTATTAATCTCGTGTATGCTGCCACAAGTGTATGATGGATAATTGTTGCAAGTTAAGAATTCATCCCATAAGCCCTTAAGAGTAGTGTAGTATGTAGCGATGGATTCATTCTTTTGCACATGATTGGCTATGGCTCTTTGTATTTCAAACATTCGTGGTGCATTCTCTTGTGAAAATATCTTATGGAGATCAATTCGATCTTCATAGGCAGTCTTCATATAGATAACGTTATTAGTTATTTCTCTGATTACAAAATTGAGAATCCATGAAAGTATCATATTGTTGCAGCGGTTCCAATAGGAAAAGAGTTGAGAGTTGGCAGGTGGTTTGCTAATTATGCCATTAACAAACTCGAGTTTGTTCTTTGATTCTAAAGCCATAGTGATTGCTCTACACCAGGTGGGATAATTATCCCCTTTCAATTGTTGAGTAACCAACATAGCTCCTGGATTGTCAAAGTGATGTATCTAGTATGGTGAGGAGGGATCAAGTTCGGTAGTAATGGATACATTAGAGTTAACATTATAGACGATAGAATTTTCTGAATTGTTTATGATTGAGATGGAGAAATAATTCAAAAGGATAGCCTGTTATATAAAAAACAAAAAAAAAAACTCAGATAGGTGACAGAGCAAGACAGAGGAGAGATGGATGGCTCGACTATCTCGAGACTAGTTCAGTAGATGATTGATAACTACTCTCTTTGCAGAATGAAGAATTTATAATGCTAAAGATTGCAGAAGTCGGGGCCTGATTTGCTGGTAAAAGTAAACTATTTGGGTAAATTGAGTGACGACAAGGAAATAAGAGCTTTTCTCAGCGACTAGGTGAAATAGATGGACTGGGCAATTGAGTGATTAGTGGGACGTACAAGACTTTATATTGTAGCTGGAAAAGAAAAAAGAAAAAAAATAGACAAGACCAAAGCAATGGCTGAAGGACAAGAGCTGATACCACTCCTAAGCGTTCTGGTCCGTTAGAGCGTAGATACAGGGAATATGACCTTTCTGGCTAACCCTTACAAGGCTAACTCTGTTCTAAACCACTAAATAGTTGAAGACATCGACTAACCAAAGTCATATTAGAAGTGTGTATCACAATGTAGGAGTCCAGTTATCGGAGACTTACACCCCTTAACGCCTTCCCTAGGCTTACACAGGTCTTACTGCTCACGCCTCTTAGGATTCCTTACTTCATTCACACACTCTTACTCTTCATTCCCCGTTAATGCTTCTGATTCAAGGTAGCGAAATTATTTAGAAGCAAGCAACAGTTTTCCAGACTGTCATAGACTTTCTGATACACAGGATCCTCATAGGAGGCAAGTGTAGAGCGTACTCATCCCTACAATTTTTCACAGTGGGATAAACAAGATAATTAGGGTTTAAAGGTTTCAAAGAAGAGATATTTGAGAAACTAACTTCTAATTTTCATTAGGGTTTAAAGGTTTCAAAGAAGAGATATTTGAGAAACTAACTTCTAATTTTCATTTATCAAAGTAAGAATGAATCTTAGTATATCTTACAAGCTAAACGAACCATGCTTTTATAAGCGAAGCGAGGGATAGAAATGTAAACTATCCTAAAGACAACATGATTACAACTTTAGGAAAAGTTAACCTTATCACTAAGGCATTTACTTTACAAAAAATAAAGTAATAATTCACCAAACTTTTACAAAAGTCAAAAGTAAACAGTAGTAAATAGTACTACTTTGAAAAGGTGAATAATGACGATGATAAGATGGAATCTTCAATAGTGTTGAAGGTGATGTGTGGAACCTATCTTTCATCATTATTGTTGCCTCTCATAATGTGAGCGAGAGATTAAGGTCATCTGTTAACTCCATTTCTCTGTCAACTTGTGCAATGAGATCATAGATATTGGTCTGGGCCTAAGTTGAAGGCCAAGGTGTTGAGATGGAGTTAGATTCTTGGACTTGAGCATTAGATGGGCTTGTAGCAGTTTGTAATACAAGGTGATCAATATTACCTGTTTGTATATGGATCACATTTTCTTCAATACAAGTCCATTGTGTCGGAGATGGTGTCTGGATAGGTTCAAGGATAGTAGTTTCACCATAATAAGGGTCCAAGAGAAGTGCACATAGTGGAGTATTCCACATCTTTAACTTGGTTAAACTGATCAAGATATTCATACAATTCTTTTAAAAGCAAAGTTTCATCAGCTGACTAACATAATGTAGTTCTCCAATGTTGAACATGATTGAAAGTGCACAGATGTCTAGAAGAGTTCATCACATATAGATGATGAAAGAGATAAACAGCATAAACGTCTGTATCTCGGAGAGAAGAATCCTATAGATGATGACAGTCTAAGATATTGGACATTTCCATTCTCCAGTTATCTAATGGTTGAAACCATTCAAGAAATGTCCACAGTAATGAGCTGGACTATGTAGGGTTTTGGAGATGACAATACAGGTGTAATGGAGAGAATGCAACAGAACAAGCATAAAGTGTCGTCATAGCCCAAAGATGCCATAAAAAGTAGTCATCAATATCATCGAAGAGATGATATATCATTTTGTATGGAGTTGAGGGATCAAACATACCAGGGATAGGAATAATGTCATCTTTCACCAAAACGAGATGAAGATAATAAAAAAGCATTGAGGAAGCAAAGGATATAAATCCTTGACACAAGTAGGAGTTTGAGAAAACAAAGGAGGAAACTCTTGTCTATATCGAGCAAAGCGAGGAAACTCCATAAGCCAGTAAAGAGGAATAGGGAGTTTCAGCGTAGAAGAGAAGAATAAGAGTGGCTTTGAAGGTCGGGAAAGATAGTCAGCCAGAATATTGTAACGACCTTTTAGATGTTTGACAATGAATTTATAGGATAAGAATCACTCCTGCTAGTGCAAAAGTTGATTGTTGGGAATCTTTTTGTCGGCTTGATTGAGAATCTTGGGGAAGGATGTATTATCCATTTTAATGACAAAATGATAAGGAGTGAGGTGGATAGAGAATTTTTCAATACCTCTTTTTACTGCAAGACCCTTATACGAGATGTGATAATGACATTCTGAAGAGCTGAAGGCTCCACTTGCATATCCACAATAATATCGCTTGTCATTGAGTTCTTCAATAAGAATAGCACCCCAATGAGTGTCACTGGCATCTGTCTGTAGGACACGTAGTCCATGCTCAGGAATCTCCAATGGTGGAGGATCCTGTCAAATCTGTTTCAGATGCTTGACAGCTGTTGTTTGTTCTTTTCCCAATGCTGGTGGATTCTTGCATAAGAGCTTAGATAAATTTGATGTAAAGACTGCCACATATGGAATGAAAAATCGAATGTAATTGACAATTCCAAGGAACTGTTGAATTTGTTTTACTGAGAGATTTTCCTCTGGAAATTGTAGTAATTCTTTGGCGATATGTGGGCCTAGCTAGTAGAATCCATCCTTAAATTGCATCTCAAGATATTCGATTTCAGATATACCAATACTGCTTTTCGAGGCCGAAAGCATAATCCCATACTGTTGGGTTAGGTCCAAAAATCTTTGAAGCAAGGCCTGATGTTCCTCATGGGTCTTTGAGAGATGTCATCGATGTAGATCAAGGCACTATTGAGTATATGCTCATAGATTTTGGTGATGGACTTTTGAAACAGTGATGGAGCAACCTTTAATCCAAAGAGCATCACAGTCCATTGGTATTGAGTATTGGGAATGCAAAATGCAGTCTTATAACGTTTTTCTGGGTGAATACCCAACTGCCAAAATCCTGCTTTCAAATCAAACCTTAAGAATATAGAAGTTTCCTCGAGATATAGTACTTGTGTACTGATTTTAGGCAAAGGAAACTTATCATCCTGCAAGAATGCATTCAGTGGTTTGTAGTCTATCACTAAACGTTTCTTTCCACTTTTCTATTTTGAACGTTTTTCACATAGAATGCTTGGCAAGCCCAATCCGACTTTGTGGGCTCTATTAATCCTTGCTGCAATAACACGGTACACTCATCTTGTTCGAGCTTCAGATCATCAAGATTCATTCGTGGATGTGTGGCTTTTGTAGGATTGATATCCTCATTCTTCTAAATGGTAGACTTATAAAAAAGTCTGGATTCTTCCATAAAGGATTAGGATGAGTAAACTATGTATGAGACTCTGGACAGTAGCTTAACAGTTTATCTCGAAGTCTAGTGTAACGTGCAGGAACCTGAGTTAGTTCAAACACATTTTTTAGATCAGTGTATGGACTCAAAAGGTTTCGATACATGAGGCCTGTGGGTAGTATCTGCAAGTGTCGGGCTTTATAGTATACATCCATTCCAATTAAGACATATGGACTTGGTAGAGTGCTTCCTAGTACTTTAGTCCAAACTGTAAATTAAGGAAAGAAGCGGATGTCAATTCTGCTTTTTGTACGCAATCCAATCTTAAAACTGTTACCATCAGCTGCAGTAAAATATTCTTCATGTGAAGTCCATGCTTCTACTGGTAAAATGTTAGGCTTAATGATTGTACAACTAGATCCCGTATCCATGAATCCAATAGCCTTAACGGGTCGATCATATTTGTCATTCTGAAAAACCTAGATATGGACATATGGTCTTTGTACTGGAGTACGATCTATCTTCATACATGTATGTTGTAACATGTATAATGGAATAGAATCAGATGATTGTGATGATTCTTCTTCATTTGTAGACACAGAAACAGCAAACTGAGTTTCACTATCCTTACTAGATTGTTCTTCTAGTAACTGCTTAATATTGTTATGAGGATGAATCGGCATGAGTTTTTCAAGTTTCTCTAGGAACTTGGCATCTTTCCTGGTTGCCTTAGGATAGTTGTTGGCTAAGTGCTCTGTACTTCCACAGACAAAACAATGAAGTCTTCCTTTCTGACGATGTGAAGACTTTTTTAAGAACCTCATTCGTCTATATTTGTTGCTCTTGTTCTTCTGTTTGTTGTTCTGCTTCCGAGGCTTCTTGCCTTCCTTTCTCCTGTGGATTTTATGCCTTTTCTCATAATAGAATTGAGACAAATGAGCTTTCTTGTTGCTATGGAATTTACAAGTTTTTTCATCTTTGCATTTAATTTGGAGATAAGGCTGTTTGTAAGCTTGTTTCAAAACTGGACCTCCTTTAAGGATGTTCTTGAACAAAGTATGCTAATCACGTAACTTGTCAAGAGAAGCTATAACAAGCTGATAGATTTCTCTAAGAGAAATTGTTGACATGTCTCTTTGAAGAGATGCTATGGTCCTTTGTAGTTCTGGCTGTATTTTGTCTAGAAGGGATGATATAAAAGTGTAACGAAGGTTAACATCATTCCATCCATTCAGAAGATAACACCTTTTTTTCATGCATTTGTAATTCTTTTGAATGTCACGCTTGTCAAGAGAACAACATTTCATCTTGAAATATTCCTGACGGAATTGCTTGTCAAGCAATTGGAAGTCACCAATGAATTCTTTGTGAATTACGCCAAGTAGTGCTCCAGCAGTTGTAACTTGAATATACTGAAGTCGTTGATACTCACTAATACGTTGCTACCATTCTCGCAAAGTACCAGTAAACCTGGATGTAAATTCATACAAACTATCTGGAAGTGGATGATTAGGTCTGGTCATTTGTAGATCAATCCATGCACTGAACTCATGAAGTCTATCCCACCATTTCTTTAGAGGTAGATCATCAAAAGTAAACTAAGGTCCTGAGGTAGGCTTGGTTGTCTGCTGTGCAGCTGCAATAGCTGTTGTTTCTTGAGGTGCAGGTTCAAGTTTGAAAGGTTCAGTACTTGTGGATTCAGCTTCACTAATTACTAGTTCTTCAGTATATTGAAGCATTGTCATCAGAACATTAGATAGCTCTGAAAGATCAGCAAAGTTAGTCGATTATCAGTCGAAGATGAGATTGGTTCATATGATTACTCTAATGGTTATTCTTCTGAAGCGATAAGTGACTACTCATCTAAACAACTAGATGGTGATGTAGAGATTTTTGATATATTGCTTTCCGAATCAATTCTCTCTTATTGAGAACTGGAAGCATCTGTAAGAGTTGTTAGAGTAACTACGTACTCTAGCAATTTAGCTTTATCCTTCCCAAGAGAAGAAGTAAAAGGTTGAGCTGTTGGTGGAGATTATGGTGGTGTACGTATCTGTATTGGTTTTCTCCACTCAGGTGATGGTTCAAAAGGTGCAGAAGATGACGCTTCTGGAACCTTTGAATATTGCTAAAAAACTCTAGGTTTAGGCATGCGATCAGATGTTGGCTTTGGATTTAATCGTCGAGATTTCTTATGAGTTGTTTGAGTATGAACATACTGTCTAATCAAAGGATAGTTGAACTTGAATACCTTTAAATAGTTAGCTTCTTCAGGATACCATTGATACGAAGGAGATGGATATGATGGCTGAAGAGTTGAAAACTCTAAAGAAGATGAGCCATATATCTGATGAGATTGAGAAGCAAGCATGTCTGCTTCCATTTGTTGTACAGTCCTTTGTATCTCTTATATCTTTTTTACTTTTAAATCGAACTCTAGCCCCATGTATCGAGCTGAGATGTACTGTTTGAATTCAATGTCAAGCTGCTGAATCTGAGCTTTATACGACTTATACATCTTCTGTATCTATTCTGCAACAGAATCGACTTTCCTGTGAGTAGCAATGTTTTGTTGACTAATTCCATCCAGGTTGGAATCATTCCTTTTCAGAACCTTGTTCTGTGTTACTGTGTTATGTGTCTGCCAGTGAAGTACTTCATCAGATGGATTTGATACTGGTGTACCATGTGATGTAATTCCTGTGGCTTTGATATATGGGGTTGAGATAACCCGCTGTGATTCATCAGTACTCCTGATTAGTTGAGGAAAGTTATCCTCATCTGGCAAGGCCATTATGTAGGGCATAGGAGTAGGAGGTTGAACAAGAATTGTTGGCATAGATATGCAAGATCCTTTAATAGATCTGCATGTTTTAGACGACCTGAGCATCTTTCTAATAGATCTTGGTCTGGATTTCTCTATGAATAGACCATGTGGATCATCTAGATCTAGATCCTCATCTTGGTGAGGATAGTCACGAGAAGGCAAGCATATAGATTTGGGCTTGGATTTCTTCTTCCTTCTTTGTTGATATTTTGGATCATCGTCATCTGTGTCTGACTCAGGGTTGAGATAGATCTCACAGTCTGGTTCGCACATGGATGGGACGACATCCCATACAAAGTGTCCATGATGATGACTTATACAGACTAGATCTCCATTAGATTTGAAGTATTGAATAGGGGGATCATTTTTACCTTCCGTATGAGAGAATACGGGCTAGATCTTAAGGCTTGTTGCCCCAACTGATAGATCTGGTAGATCTAAAACATCAATGGGCTGGATCATCAGGATTGAACCTGATGTATATGGACTAATCGTGTCGTCGCTAGGTCTGGTGTAGATGGATTTAATTGAGCCATCTCTCAGAGTCTGCAGAATCGGAGGAGTCGTTGTATGAAAAGTGTTGATGAGGCACGTGGAATACCTTCTGGTAGTTGGTAATCCATTCTGTTGGCATCAACTTTTCAAGCTCCTGCACAAGTAACTGCTTCGGGATCTGGAGGATAGTTGTCTGGTTGTTAGTAACATCAGCAACCATGTAAAGTGCATCCGAAATAGAAGTTGGAAAGTTTATGTCCAAGACATGATTCTGAAGATGATAGATCATCTGGTGATTTAGAGTAGCCATGATGGCATTAGGATTTTGATCTGCTCCAGTGATATGGATCTAAACTTATAGACGTTCAGATAACGTAGAATCATCCAACCTGATATTGAAATCAGGTGCTATGGTCAAGATGACACTTCCTCTGTCAAGAGTTGTCAGTAAGGTACCAGTTATAGCATTTTGGAATGTTGTATAGGCAGTGTCAAGAAGTGAAATCCTGGCTGTTGCAGGAATCCCTTTTCTTCCATGTAAAGTGAGAACAAGTCGTAGAGCTCCAAAGTGTAAATGTGTATGGTATTGCTCTCTCCATAAGGCGATTAGCTCCTTAGGGATCTCAAGCTTTACGTATTGTTCTGCCGTTATAGATCTAAAGACCACACTGTTCCAGTTTGGAACTTTGGATGATTTCTTTCACACGAGGTCTAGAAGTAGATAACACACTCCTAATCTTTCTCGTCCAAGAACGGTCACGAGAATAGATACTGTACAGGCTAAGCAAAGGTAAAAAAGACTCACAAATACGATTTTCTACAGGCACATGAGTAATTTCAATAAGATTTTCTATTTTTGGTAATAAAACATGCTTAACACCTCTAGGTAAAGAAATTAAAGAAAAACTTGAAGATAAATGAACTGGATCTGGAAAAGTTTCCAAAACTCTTATGCAACTCTCTTTTAACTCCCTTTTTCTTACCTAATATCAATGTTCCCCCCTTCTGGAAAGATGGCAAAGGTGTTATGTTCCCAAGCAAACCACAAGCAGTAGTGATTTAGTCAGCGAGGAGGCGAATAACTCCAAGGGGTACGAAGGTTTCTACGGCATTACTGTCTATACCTCACTACAAACTCGATAAAGAGATAGGAAAGTATTCCCGACTTTGTGTTGTTTTGCCTTTGATACCTAACTCTGTTCTAAACCACTCACTGGTTGTAGACATCTACTAACCAAAGTCAGATTGGAAGTGTGTTTCACAAAGTAGAAGTCCAGTTATCGGAGACTTATGCCCCTCAATGCCCTCCCTAAGCTTACACTGGTCTTATTGCTCGCTCCTTATCATTTTGTCATTGAAATGGATAATACATCCTTCCCTAAGATTCTCAATCAGGCCGACAAAAAGATTCCCAATAATCAACTTTTGCACTGGCAAGAGTGGTTCTCATCTTATAAATTCACTGTCAAACATCTAAAAGGTTGTCACAATATTCTAGCTGACTATCTTTCCTGACCTTCAAAGCCACTCTTATTCTTCTCTTCGGCTAACTAACTTCAGCTAGTTTTCTACTTCTTTGCATTACTCAAGAAAAAAATACAAAAAGATTTCTAGCACTCAATTTTGTAGAATGGCTAGTCCACCTCTTTTTGCTTTAACCAAAAAAGCTTTTCCTCTAATAGCTAGTCAACCTTCTAGCCTCTTTGGAGTTGCCTCACTTGCACATAGTAGTATTTTCTATTACTTACATCTTTATTTGCTTGAACATTCATCTGTCGGTCTTTCGACTATGTTCAACACCAAAGCACCCTACCTTAATGTGACTCTTCTCCAAGATCTAGTATCTGAAAACACATTATGGTATTGTTGGGCACTCTCTGCCCTTTATGCTTGTGCTTTTGCAGTCTCTCCACTTCAACATCTCTGTGATCCTAATAATGGAAGCTCATTATTATGGACGTTATTGGAATGGTTTCAACCATTAGATCAATGGAAGCATCAATATTCTATTGGTATTAATCAGCATCGTCTATAGACATCCTCCGCTAGATGACAAACTACTCGATGCTTCTTCATTGTACATCGACTATACAGAGAAACTCATACTGGTATACTTTATACAAAGCCACGTGTCCAGTGTTGGCATGCATCCTTATATTGGCCACGTCATCAGAAAGGTGTGCTAAAATCATTAAAATATGTTCTTAAAGAACTTAACCACTTTTCGACTCCACCAGTATTGACTACATCTATTGGACCATCACCTGGAGAATTTATGCCTAGTGAACCAGAAGCACCAGAAGCCGATATTCTTAGTTCCAATAGTCCTGAATATGATACAGAGTCAGAAGACATAACAAGGATAGTCTCTGACATAGCAGGACCTTTTCACACTTATAATTCAGAATTCCAAGATGCTCAAAATCCTAATGAAGATATTCCAAGCATCTCTGAATCTGAAATAAATCATCTCCTCAAAAAGTTCCATATTAATTTTTATTCTTACTTTGATAAATGAAAATGAGAAGTTAGTTGCTCAAATATCTCTTATTTGAAACCTTTAAACCCTAATTATCTTGTTTATCCCCTTGTGAAAGATTGCAGGGATGAATATGCTTTACACTTGCCTCCGATGAGGATCCTGTGTATCAGAAAGTCTATGACAGTCTGGAAAACTGTTGCTTACTTCTAAACAATTCCACTGCCTTGAGTTAGAAGCATTAACGGGGAATGAAGAGCGAGAGTGTGTGAGTGAAGTAGTGAATCCTAAGAGGCGTGAGCAGTAAGACCCGTGTAAGCTTAGGGAGGGTGTTAAAGGGTGTAAGTCTCCGATAACTAGACTCCTACGTTGTGATACACACTTCCAATCCGACTTTGCTTAGTCGATGTCTTTAACTAGAGGATAATAATCGAAGAATAAGAGTTGTTATAAGAGGACAGCTAGATGAGTTAAAGAGAGTGGACCAAAAGTTTAAAATTGCTCTGGTACTATATTAAAAGGGATTAAAATGATTTGATTGAGTCTTGATACGCTCGATTCCTTCTTATTCTTGATTCTTCATTTAAAATGCATATATGCTCCACTTTGCTTACTTTCTCTAACCATTAATTATTCAATTTATTCAATTAAATTCTTTGCTCATGAACATCATCATTCTCATATTGCTTGATTCCATTATAATAGAGCTACTAATATCAACAAAATTAAATTTATTAATAGCAATATATTTTTATCATCAAAATCATAAGGTTAAGACCTCAATTTGTCAATAATGTCCCCTTTTTATAATGACAAAATATTTGGTGGTATTGGAGAAAAATAACTTATGTTGAGTAACCTCATCCTAAGTTAAAGAAATATGTAATGTGTTATCCCTGTTAATCTATGAATCATAAATTATTAAAATTTTATCAATATTAAAAATTTATATGACATATAAATCTATATGCATCACAAGGAAAGAAAAAACTTCTATCCTTTTTTAAAAAGATTATATCATATGGATGCGGTGTATATGAAATAAAATCAAAGAGCAATTATTATAAATCTCATGTACCAAAGATCAATATTTCTTTCTCTCATTAGATACATATAACAATGCTCTTTTCTCTTAAATGAGCATGTTAAGTAAATATTCTCAAATATTTTCTATATAAAAGTAGTTACCTTCTTTTATAGATATCATCACTAGTTGTATCCTTTTCTTCCTTATTTATTTTAATAATTGGTTTTCTGATACCAAATTCCTTACTCGGATCATAAGAGGGATCTTGTATTTTTTAAAAAAATTAATTGTTGAAGATATAATTGATGTTTCTTATTTGAAATCCATAAAGGTGATACTAATTGTTGTTATTAATTATTTTAAATTGATCCACAAGGCAAAGAACATCAAATCACTCTAGGTGCCCATATAAAGTTTGGTCCTTGAAAGTTAATTCTTAAGCCTTTTCCAACACATATTCTTTTAGGTTTAAATAAAAACTATATCAAAAATCAATTTCTATGTATATGTATATAATTATCGTAAAATGGCATCTCATATGATGAGAATTGAAAGTGTTAGTTTCATATGATAAAGAATTATAAAATTGTTGGCAATATACATTTTTAGGTGTTCTTTAAATGTGTGAGGAGTATAAAGCTCTCTTTTTTATATGTGCATAATTTGGAGCTCTTCTTTTGTAATAGTGAGGCTTAATAAAAGATTTAGTATATAACATGCTCTTTTAATGAAAATATTACCTATGGTCATTTTGATCAAATTTCATGCTTCATTAATTCTCATAAGAAATAAGATTATAACGAGCTTATTTCATACCATTTTGATGATAAAGATGAATAGACAAATGAGAATAATATTGTATGCTCTTTTGGTGTGATCTTGCATAAAATTTATGCCCACTGTTTAGAAACATATTTTCTGGATTTAGAAAATGAACCATATACAGAAACATGAAATATCTTTTTACCTTGATACCTAGAAGATGATGTATAAATATTGAAGTTCTTATGTTTATAATTGAATGATATATGCTTATACGATGACTTAGGCAATAGTTGATCATTATAAACGTGACCCTTGGCACAAATTGTCTTGGCATTATATAATGCACTTCTATAAGTGTACCTAATCCCATGACTATCATTTAACCTCTTTTGGACTTCAAGCATGATATTAAATTTGTCACTACCTATAGTGAATCTAGACAACATTTCTTTAAGAACATTGATCTCCTTCTTTAACGTATCATTTTCATGTAATAATCATGCTCATTATTATTGACAATAACTACACTCTTATATTTCATCATGTCATATACATCATATTGTAATTTCTCATTATTATTCAATATGCATATAAAAGTTTAAAAATCTCTTTATGCTTAGAAGATAATTCTTCCTTTTTCAACCTCATAACCTCTAGTTATTCAACTAACTTATCACATGAAATATTAACATCATAAAAATTATTGTCATCATAAAAATTTGAGAAAGAGTGTACCCTATCATTATTATCCACAAAGCATATACTTATCACCGTACTTTTGGATTCCTCATTCTTTGAAATAGTAATGTCATCCTATGTAGTCTTAAGAGCTTTCTTCTTCTTCTTCTTCTTCTTCTTCTTCTTCTTCAATTGTTTATCCCTTTTGTTCTTTAATAACTCTTTTAATTTCTTTATGATAAACTTTATATCATACTCATCACTATCACTTATGGAGGTCTCCTCACAATTTTCTCATCCTGGGAGACTTCAAACACCACACCTTTTCTTATTAGAGCCATTTAATTTCCTAATAATTCATTTATCCTAATATCATAGGTTAAGAGTGATCCAACTAACTCTTCCAATAATAAGATGCCCAAATCTTTAACTTTTTATATGGTTAGTACCTTTGCCTCTAAAACCTTTGGTAAAGATCTAAGTACTTTTCTTGCCAATTCAAGATAAATACAAATCATACCAAGACCTTTAAGAGTATTAATGATATTAAAAAAAACAAGTATACATGTTAAAAATTAATTAATTATATTCCATGTTAAATAATTCATATTGATAAATAACACATGGACATTTTGCTCTCTTTCATATAATGTTGCCTTAATTTGTGGTTTCTAGTTTATGCTATATCTCATGAGTTGTTTTATACATACATATTCTATATTTAATTTATTCGTAATTAATGAACAAAACAAAAAATATATAGCCTTGTTATTTGATCCTTATTGTCCCACTCATTTCTAGCCTTTATTACCTTAGTTTCCACTTTGTCTCTCAGTATGGATTTCATTGGGAGATAAGGTCCATTCTCTATGGCATCTCAAATATCAATCCTTTTTGCTAAAAAGGAGTGTTTCATCCTAGCCTTCCAATAAAGGTCATTATCTTCATAAAAAAGTAGGGTTCTATATATGCTTTAACTTCTTTAGTTAAAAATTTAATGAAATTGTGCCAATTTTTTCTAAAATTTTCCTAGAAGTTTATATGTAATGAATAAAACTAACTTTGATACTAATTATTGGTCCTAGAGATAACTCTTATTAGTTTACAAATCATTAGTTTACCAATATAGAAAAGTAAGTCATTATGGAAAATTTAAATATAACAATCACAAAGAAAACATAATAATAAATAAAAGAGACTTGAGAAAGAGAGATGAAACCAATTAATCACTACAAAAAAGCAAGCATTAGCGACGAAAAATTACCTTCGAAAAATATACCATTGCACATTATTAACGAAAAATCCATTTCCGTCGATAAAATTGACAGAAAAGTTTTTGTTTAGTGATGGTACTAATATCTGTAGCTAAATATGGAGGGAAGAGAATTAGCAACGAAAAATTACCGACAGAAATATACTGTCGCAAATTATCGACAAAAAATCCCATTTTCATTAGTAAAATTGACGAGAAAATTGTCGTTTAGCGATGATACTAATATTCGTAGCTAAATATAGAGGGAAGCAAGAATTAGTAACAAAAATTTACCGACGGAAAATATACCATTGCCAATTACGGACGAAAATTCCCATTTTTGTTGGTAAAATTGACAAAATTTTTTTGTTTAGTTACATTACCAATATCCATCGCTAAATATGGAGGGAAATCATCCCGGAAAATTTTGCGATGGACTTTCCATCGGTAATTTCCATCGCTAAACTCTATTTTTCTTGTAGTAAATAGTGGTTTGGCCAATCAATCCTTGGCCTACTTCTACTTGTATCTACTTTGTCATGGGTGAAAAAGAACCTTAAAATTATTTTACTTTACCATAGGTGAAAAAATCTTTTACAAATGTTCTTCAACGTAAAGAGTAACTCTTCCAAAATGTATCATTATGCCATCTCATATGAGATGCAGTAATTAGAAGTATATAGTCTTTGAAGTCTCGAATTTAGCGAAAAATAATACATCCGCTTCTAGGGTATTAATTTCTATTTCATATAACGATTTCTAGGCTTGAACCTAAATTGACCATAAAATTTGTACTTTTGTAATTCCACATCATTTCCCCAATACAACATACATCCCAATTTGCAACAATCAATCTTTTCAACAAGCAAACCAAGAATCCTAATAAGTTTCTTCATATTGTAAAAACTATAAATCATTGTATGATCAGGAGGTAATGATTCATTATACCAACCAAGAATTTTATCAAAAATACGATAAAAAATAAACTTTATGTTCGATATTCGGGCAATTGAAGACAATTGAGTCATTGTCTCACAATTTTGCCATAATTTTTGGTCAGCTAAGTTTAGTAAGTCAAAAAGGTTTGGTTCTTCTTCAAGATTTTCTATATTTTCCTAAAAGATATAACCGGTTGCATCATGAACCATTTGCATGTAACAGTTTTCATTTGCATCCACATTATTTATTCTAAATCCAATCCCCCCTTCAAACTAATTTAAGGTCACTAGCGATTGTACTTCATTACCCCTTGAGGTGCTACAAATCAATGGTTTTTCATGTCGTGTCCATTCAAAATAATTGGGGACAAACCTTTTTCTCAGCAAATGCCCATTCATTTCATTAATAGGAAGGGAACGAATGTGTTTGCAATTTTTACATGGACACCTAATCTTTGGGCCATCCATATATATAGGTTGAGAATATGTATCATGAATAAAAGCTTCAACTCCCTCAACAAACTTAGGATTAATGAAACCATCAACTGTTAATTGTCTATACATCCCAAATCTATCAACATTACTCATTTATGCAAAACTGCTAATTTCAAATAGTGATTCCATAGTTAGTATCCTTCATGTTCCCCAAAGTTTATAGAACATTTAAACTTTACATAACGTCCCCTAAGTATTAACCAGATGAATTAATCCCCAAAGTTTACACCTATGAATTAAGAAAATAAGTTCTCGTTATGACCCCTAGGCTCGTGGTATTTTTCACCAATAAGCCTCACGAAAGTTGCATCACAAGTTATGGGTTAAGGTTTACGGGTTAGGATTAAAAGTTAATTAATAAACGTATGATTTTAGTTCCTCTTTAATATTTTTGGCAACCATCTTGTATGTATTCTTGAATATTGCAAAAGTATTTGTTAATTGAAGATCTTTTTTTCTGTTTGTAATCATATATGTTAAAAGAGATTTCAAAGACACACTTAAGGACGTGAAAGGTAAAAGCAACAGCTACTTGCTTTGGTACGAGAACATAAAATGAATTACTTAATTTTATAAAGTTGAAATTTTTAATGAAATGGTTTAGATATTATTATTGAAATTTAAAATTAATGTTAGATGTTTTATATTTAACCTAAATTAATTATGTACTAGTAACAAATATAATAAGTAAAGATAAAAATATGAATAATTTGATTAATA
>JANKYE010000002.1:33459609-33470843 GCA_032467995.1 Erythroxylum dillonii
TAGTTTTTAGGGATATGGTTGTTTTGCTTAGGTTAGGGGCCCCACATAATACTACCATCTTTCCTTCAATGGGTACCGTCATTGTTAGAGAGTGTCAATCGAAGTTGGTGTGTCTCATTGCAAACAACCACTTCAACCCTGAGATAACATCATACCAACCAAGATTGCAAAGCAAGAAATCCTCTACTACTGTGACTTGTTGTAATTGAAATACAACCCCCTTGCAGATTTATGTACCTGGTAAGAAGCTTTAAAATGAGAAGAAGAATTTAATATGAACTGTTATATTTTCAATACAGTACACTTGTATATATATAGCTATACATGATTCTCAGATCCTGTTCAGATCGTATAACAGATAATATACATATCGAACAAAACTAACAATCTTATCAAATACTTATTCAACTCTTATCTCTATCTCAACTCTTATCTCTATTATGCCCCCGCAAGATGAAGTGTCGTGGAGAGACTTTCATCTTGGATCGAAAAATCTCAAACTGCACACGAGACAATGGTTTAGTAAGCGCATCCGCAATCTGATTTGTCGTGGAGATATGAGAGACTTGGACATGTTGCAATCGTACTTGTTCTCGGACAAAATGATAGTCAAGTGCCAGATGTTTCATGCGTGAGTGATAGACAGTATTGGAACAAACATAAGTAGCACTGACATTATCGCAGTAAATATGTGGAGTGACAGATGAGGATATATGGAGCCCAATAAGAAGATTTCGCAGCCACATAATTTCTGCCACTGTATTAGCAACCGCATGATATTCAACTTCTGTTGACGAGCGTGCAACTGTCTGCTAACGTTTAGAGGACCAGGAAATAGGATTGTTTCCAAGATAAACTACATAGGCAGAAGTAGATGTCTACGGATAAACTAACAATCTTATCAAAGACTTATTCAACTCTTATCTCTATCACCTGGTACAGGTGCCTGAGTTCTCATTGGCAACCTATAGTTTGTCATCTCTATGATTGGAATGCCCAGTTTTGCTACCAGCTTGTCACTAATGAAGTTACGGGTTGCCCCATAATCAACGAGGATTGTTACCTCTTGGCTCCCTATTGTTCCTCGCAGTTTGATTGAGTGTGGAGAGTTTAATCCAATGATTGAATTTAGTGCGAACTAGATTTCTCCGACCTGCAGCAATATGCTTTAGCATCTAATTGCCCTTTGACTACCCACTTTTTGCTTTGTCATCAAACACAAATAAAATTTTCAATTCTTGATTTTTACACCTATGTCTCACATGATATCATTTGATGCCAAGGTTTTAAAATTCAGATCGGACATCGAACCGAAAATCTTACTGATTATTGGTTTGATCGGTTCGGTTGGTGATTGGTTTTGAAACTCAGATCGGATATCGAATCGGAGACCTTACTGGTCACCGATTTGACCGGTTCAACCACCGATCGAACCGATGTGATCAATTGATCAGTTTTCACCGATTCTCACTGGTTCAATTAGAGACCGGCTTTTAAGAATCACCCAGACCGAATAGTTTACTAATTACTGGTCAAACCGGCTAATCCGGTCTGAATTTTAAAACAATGCTTGATGCATAACCCCTTCTCCCTCTTAGCTTGAATTTCAACTGCAGACATTTGTTTGAAAGGTGAATCGAGGTTGCGAAGTGTACTAGTCGCGAGAATTTTGGGTGGGTTGACTGTGTTGTTAGTAGAGTGGGTGGTTGGATTAAAATTAGCTGGGTTCGTGTAAGTTGAGTCCAGGATCTATATTAGTTTAGGTTATAGACAGCAATGGAGCTCCAATTAGCTGGGGCCTTCTTTAAATTTTTGGCCACATCATTGTCCTAGACTGGGTTCAAAACCATGCTGCCCTTTCTATCCTCTCGGTTGACTCCATTAATCTAGTAACCCCGAGCAATTCATCTTCATTTGTTTCCCTTTGACACCTTCATCAAGCCCATTAAGAAATACTGTGTTTAATGTGTCATCATCTAGGTGTTTTAGTGGAGTGGTTAATGCCTCAAACTCCTTCCAGTACTGCATCGTAGAAGATGTTTGTCACAATGACAGGAGGCGATGTTGATGAGTCCTTTCGTGTTTTGGCAAGTAACTGCTCAAAAGCTACAAGTAACTGCTCAAAAGCTACGTCTTTAATTCATCCTATGTTAGTATAGCTCGTAGATTCTCATCCCATTGTAACCACACCAAGGCGGCGCCTAGGGATGGAGCCATGTATAGGAGAGGGGAGGCCATGCCCCCTTTTTCAAATATATTTTTTATAAATTACTTATATAATTAAAATTTGTAAAATTACAAATATAAGTAACTCCCCTATAAAAAAATCCCTACCTTTAAAAATCTCGGCCCCTCCTTAAAGTTAAATCTGGCTCCGTCCCTGGCGGCGCCCCAAAAGCACACCCCTGCTGCTTCCCACTTTCCAATTATATATATTGAAACATTGCTAGATTGTTAGTTGTTGAAATGCTCAAAAGTCGAAATTACAAAATGCATCCAAGTGAGTTGTAAGATCATCGCATTTCCATATTGAGAGAAATTCTGTAGACAGTAGTTTTATGCACACTATACAACTTTACAGCCAGTTAGCCAGAACCTGGCTAAGCATTTACCAAGTCGGCTATTGCAAAACATTATTAGCATGAAAGCGTGAACCCAACGCAATGCTAAAGTCTATCTCACCATCAACGTGCAGGATTTCTAATCAGTGTTACTGAATTCAAACCAAGAACTCTTCCAAATAGGTAAAAAGAAATAGCTTTACTTCCCAAAAATACTTCCCAAAAAACAGTTGCCATCTTGAAGATTCAGTAGAAGAATATACAACTAAAATGACCACTTTGTCCTGACAATATAATCTGAAGTCAAGAGAATAAACCTTTTAAAGGACCACAATGACTAGCAAGATGCACATTTTTTCCTTCAAATATCCACCGTCCAAAGTCTTAAATTTGTTTCCAATAATAAGTTTGAAAATGTTTGGGACTTAATCAGAAACGCAACAGACACTTAGTAAACTTCAGCGGCCAAATTACTGGAGGATATCCTCTGGCGTTTCTCGACATAAGCCGATGGGAACCACCCTGCTTTACCTTTACATTCTCCTTCTGACCATCCAGTTGGGCTCACCTGCGAAACAGATGAAGGATTAGTGGTGAGCGAATCTTATTCCAGGTGATCAAATTAATAAGGCCTAAAGTCATAACAAGAGATTTATTTTTTGACTATGGTATGAACTAGCAAAGTATTTACTAATATAATGCACAGGTTGGTGGTAGGTAAATCTGGACCTGAATAAAACCCCACCAGTAGGACCCAATGTATTTCGTTTCAGAAAGCAGAAAAGAAAATCTGGAAAACTTTTGCTATCCAGCCACACCCTCCCTGCCCAAAATACTCACCCACCAATCCACACAAACGCACAGAGAAAACATATTTCAGGAGTTTCATGCACAAATTTCCACATGTCAAATTCATAATTGTCTCAATAAAACAATTGACTGAATGATGCAGTTATCAAGGATTCTAGCCATGCAATGTCTCTCAGATTATCCAATAAATGAGAGCATTTTAGATTTTCTTTTTCAAAAGTAGGATGCAAGTGAAGGAATAACTGCAAAGCTCAGGCTTCTTCACACACAACTCTGGATGAATACTCAACTCTGCTTTTATGGTAATGCAAGCAAATCAGCAGTCGAAGAATTTGAGCATCACAAATGAATCTATCAATTATAAAGATGCTATCATTATGCCACATCATAAATATCAAGAAAAAGCTGAACACCTTTCGTACAACAACATAGTCGCCCACTGCCAAGCTTAGTTCTTTCTCTGTCTCAGCAATGAAAGAGTGTTTTGCCTGAAAGGTTGAAGCAAACATAAAGTATTAAAATACTTAGAAAAACTGGAAATTTTTATCTCCAAATTTCCATGCCTATTAAGTCAAACTTACTTCGACCAAAAAGTATGTTGTTTTCCCCAAATCATTCTCTGATGGGATCACTTGAGAATGAATCACTGGTGGAGCAGCCTCTTTTTGCTGTTTCTCCAAGACCATCTAACACAAGCAGCAAAACAAGATATTACCCTCAGATGGATAAAATGTTTTTCATTAAAAATAAAAGCTGTAGTATCACTATTCTTGAGCTAACCTCTGCTTCAACCTCACTAAGGATAGCAGCAATTCTCAAATGATAATTCTTTTCACCTTCAACCTGCAGAGCACAAGTGCATCATGCATATAAAATTTAAATCTAACTCTGAACTTTGAAATGCAATATTTATCCAAGAATTATGTGCACACACCATGGAAACAAGTCTCTGGAAAGTCAGTCTTTGCTGCTGTGCTTCAACAGCTGCCAATGCAGCTGCAGCTTCCTTACCGAGGACAGCCATGTTTGATTTTAGTTCTTTCATTTTCGCCTCAGCTGCTTGAAGCTTTGCAACATTTTCAGGAATTGGGGTTTCCCTTACCCGTGCTTGTCTTCTCGAAACCTCTGTTGCCTGTTTGCTTTAAATAGTGAAATATAAGTGATAAGTTTTCAAGGAACAGCTATGAGTAAAGAATACAACTGTGGTCAAACCTTGCCAAATATTTGGCATAGATAACTTTGTGAAATAAGATACCACTTATAATTACCTGTGCCTCAGCTTCCTGTCTCAGTCGACTATACCGCTGAGCTAGGTGCCGGGCATCCTCCAGAGGAGCACCAGAACTCATTGCTCTCAGGGGATCCAATATCTGGAATAAAGTGCAAATATAAGGAGTCAATCTACAAAGCACCATCAGATCCAATATTTAAAATGTGAATCATTCATGGCCTGTCATAAAATCATATTTAACCAGATAAGAATGATTCAAGAAAAGTTGAATTTGAAAGACTAAAGGGGTTTTGAATTGTTGTATAGGTTTAAGATAACGATCTTTTAGTTAAAATCCAACTTTATTTTGAAAAGGTTGTGATAGTTAGCTTCAAAGAATTTCCCACAGCAAACAACACAGTAAATATTAGCAGTTAAATTTCAACGAAGTTTGATACCCTTTCTTGTGCCATGTAAACCTTATGCACTCAACTTTTGTGTATTTTATATGATAGAATTACCTTCCTTCTATAGTACTTGGATGCAGACAGGTTACAGATCATTAAAGAAAATACTGCAAAATATTTCAGAAAGGTATATAAAACTAGGAACTATGCCGTGCACTTTCATTTCATTTTTGACACTTTAAAAGCATGTACTTCTACTGTTCCAACAATCAATTGAAACTCCCAAAACATTTATTTGCAAGCCAATGCAGGCATAGGAGAATGCTATGTATAAAAACATGAGTTAAAATAAAATTGTCAGCCCTAAATATGAACAAACAGCTTGACTCCTCAAGCAGCAGTTATGCATGACTAAAAATATAACATAATAAAGATACGGGATTAGCTCTTTTCTGTGTATTGGTCAACCTGGGAAGAATACAGTCGATTCAATTCGTCCTGCTCCCTCTCCACATGCTTCCGAGCATCACCATAGATACCAGCAGTCTTAGCTAATATGTTGTCATTTACATTCTCAGTCCCATATCTGCAGCAGTCCTCAGACAACTTGGTTCCTAACATCCAACTAGTTTTGATAAGAAAAATGTATGAATGAAGCACTTCATGACCATACAATATGCTAACAACTTGAAAGGGAAAGGTCATAGTGACCAACTTGACACCCTTAGCAAACACACTCCCTACACCTATATCAGGAGAAAATGTAGTTGCACAAAATGTAAACACAATTTTCACCTGCTTCGATGTGCTTATAGCCTATAGCAGTAAAGGTTTCTGCTGCTCTAATAATATCTTTCTGAAAATCCTGAAACAAGGAGAACGGAATACATTAAATGATAGCTATTATAAGAATAGGAAATCAGCAGAAAAAAGAACAGCCATAACATGAAATTAACCTACCCTCCCAGCACGAGTTGCTCTGTACAGTTTCTCCAGCTGATGATGTCTCTCCATCTCAACCTCATCAATAACCATAACATCTGAGCTATCGTAACCACTGCCACTGAACTGTTTGATGACAGCCTGAAATCCAAACAAACATCATGTAGAACCAAAATTTTCAATTGTCTTAACTGAATAGTAATGGGTACAACTAACCCCAATGAATATGAATTAGGCGAATCCAAATTTTCTATAAAATGCTCTCTTTCTCTCTCCTTATTCCTACACTTCCCAGCAACCCCGCAAGCATGATAAAACTAAAACGTTTAAGAAGAAAATAAATCAAATCAGTGAAATTTAAGGAAAATGAAAGTCACTGACTTGTTGCTGCTTGGCAACTTGTTCTCTGAGCTTGCTGGCTTGTTTCCTTAAAGCATCCATTTTTAGGTTTCTCGACACCACAAGAATAATCTTTTCCAGTTGGAAGAAGAACAAGCTTTCCTTTGGAATTGGATTAGATCAAACAAGTGCCAGATCTGTCAAATGCTTTTTCTCTCCTTTCTTTCGTCTTCTTTATGATTTCATATCATCACATCATCGCTGGAATTTTGACACACAAATTAATAATTACATGAATAGTAGGGCTAGCTATTGAAATTAAAGGTCCATCTTTAAGCGAAAGTTCTGAAGCTGGAAAAGTACATGTTTTATTTGATTAAAATTTCATTAACAATATATAATAAAAGAGTACTTAACAAAATTAAAATTAAAAGAACATTTCGAATTATTTAAAATTATAAGGATGATAATGTAATTTTTTTCTGCAAAATTCATTTCTTTCATTACTTTAAAATTAAATTTTCTTCTCCTTTAATTTTTTATAAAACTAGATGTATGTTCTTGTAAAATCACGTTTATAAAATATAATTAATTTTAATTATCTATTTCAAAATTTAATTTATTGTGTGTATTCAAATGCAAAGTTGATAAATAAAAAATCAACGTACTTAGTACACAATACTCCCCATTTTGTGGGAGTTTAAGGAGGGTTATTGATGTACGCAGTCTTATCCTTGCATTTTTACAAATTGTTTCTATAATTTAAATTTGTAACTTTAACTAACACAACAAGATTTATCAAAAGCTTTAGTATCTTTTTATTATTATGTTCCTTTTTATTCTTAATATGTCCTTTATAACTCTTTTGGTTTGTTTATTCCATCTAATAAAAATCTTTTTCTAATGCTTATTGTTTGCTTCTTTTTTCTAATTGCCTTTTGGGTTGTTCTTTCCTATGGTTGTCTTCTCCTTATTTAAGTTTTTTTTAGTAGTCCATTTTGGTACTCCTTCTTTTTCCTCTAATAACCTTTTTAGCTTGTCTTCTTTTTCGTGCTTCGTTTATCCTTCCTTGTAAACTTTTCCTTGTAAATTTTTTTTTCTTCTTGTTCTTTTTACTAGTTCCTCTTTAGTGAGTTTCTCGTTTAACTCTCCTTTTCGTTTTAGTAATAACTTTTTAAAAGTTTATGTTTCTCCCTTTCTTTCTTTTTTTCCTTTTGTGGTAATATATAGAATTTTTTGTCTCTATCCAACTCTTTTCCAAAATTGGTTACTCAAGACTTTCCTCTACTTCTCTCCTCTAACCAAATCCTAGATAACTCTAACAAACTAGATCTCCCTTAGTCCTTTGTTTGTTTACAATTGTTCTTCTCCAACTTCGATTTCTCCAAGTTCTCCTTCAACTCCCTCTTCCCTCAACCATGTCCCCCCACTTTTTAGCCACCAATCCCCTAGTCCTCAAGCATTCTTGGTGCCATGTTTTAAGTGACTCAATTAGGCCAAGTTTTAAGTGACTCAATTTCACATATCAACCTTTAATATTACCCTCATTCCTCTTATGCAAGTCCTTTAGAGATTTAGAAAAAAAAAACCTTTAAGTGTTCTTCGACACTAGTTGGCTTCTTTAGGGATAAGAGACTTGTCTTTCTAAGAATGCAAGCTTAGGCATTCCAAAATTGGAGTAAGATAGGGTTAACGGAGGTTTTAGTTAATGAAGATGATTTATTCCTTTTCAAGTTTGAATCAACTATCTGTGCTCATAACGTGTTTGAAGATGGTCCTTGGTACTTTAATAATGTTCCTATTTTATCCAAAGTTGGAACTTGAGCATCTAATTAGAAAGCTTGAAGCAAAAACCATATTTTATTATGGATCAATATCTATAATATTCCTCTAGAATATTGATCTTATCTGGCAAGTTTTGTTGGTAAGCCAATCTACATGGATGAATCTATTGTAGGGATGAAGCGCATCAGCTATGCTAGGCTTTGTGTGATTGTAGACCTTTATTAAGGCCTCTTAGAGATCATATCTCTATTAATTTTGGAGAAATTGATGAACTATATGAAGAATTTGGTATATTAAGCTATCAACATAAACCTATGTTGGCCAAAAAAAGAAAGAAATGGGTTCCTATTAGCAAAAAATCCCAAAGGGTGATTGTTAAGAACTGATGGAGCTAGAGGAGCACATTGGTAATGGCTTAAATGATACACAAGATCTTAAGGGAACCCTAATAGGTGAAACACAAATAAAACTGGGATATATTATTCTTGAAGATTTTGCCTTGGAAAATTCTCAAATTTAAGTGCAAGTGCAACGCCTTAAGCTAAATTTCATTACAATCAATAGTCAAGAGAACATGAAAATTTCTTAATCAATAGTCAAGAGAACATGAAAATTTCTTCTCCTAGAGATATCTTAGAGAAACCATAATTTAAAACACTTGAACAAAGTTCAAATATGGTAATCATTGCTGACAATAATCAAGTAGTATAATATAAACCCTCCATCCCTAGGGAGAATTCTATTATAGATTTAGCTTCTAGTCAATAAAAAGCTAATCTAAGTCTTGGTAATGAATTATAGATTGCTTCAAGAAGAAAATCCAATAGGAAAAGTAAAGCTAAAGGCTTTAAAGCTCCTTTATAATTTTAATTCTATCTTGGAATGTAAAAGGGTTGAATAACCCTAATCATCATCAAATATTAAAAGAATACTTATGGGATATCAAACCTTTTCTCTAGGGCTTTTAGAAACAAAAATGAAAGAAGAGAATTGTAGGAAATTAGCTTTTCTACTATAAAATTGGATAGTTATTTCCAACTATTAGGCATATTATAATGGTAGAATCGTAATTACTTATAATGATAACAAAGTAGAGGTCTTGAATTCTTTCATCTTAAATCAGCTAATACATCTCTATCCTAGAATTAGGCATAAGGATATCAAGTTCTAGGTTACCTTTGTATATACATTCAATTTTACATTTTAAAGAAACTCTCTTTAGACAAAGTTTAAAAATATTTATGGTGTTATGAATACCCCTTGGATGATTATTAGAGATTTCGATAACATGCTTTATCAATTTGAAGATGAAGGGAATTTATTTTTCAGGAACTATAATCCTGACTTTAGGTATTATGCAAATCAAATTGAGCTAACTAACTTGAGACTAAAACGAAACTTTTTTCTTAAAATAATAAGCAATTAAGGAACCAGTTCATTAAAAAAAATTGTACAAATGCTTTGTGAATGATCTTTAGCTCACTAAATTTCTTGATAGTAACATCTTCTTCAATAATCCTCTTTTCTCTCAACATACCCTTTTGTAATATATAAGTTGGTTTTGACTTGCCAAAGGCATAATCCATTTCACTTTAATAACTACTTAAATAAGGTTAAAGGTTTTGATGAGGTTATAAGAAAAGGTCTTAATTATACATTTTAGAGTTGCAAGTCCCACATTTGTATAAGAAAAACTTCAAATCATTAATGAAGAGATTAAGAAACTAAATTAGAAAAGTTATAACAACACTAAATTGTTAGTCCTAGACACGAAGAACGAATTAATATAAGCTCAAAACTCTCTCTACCAAAATCCAGGTGATTTCTCCAAACAACTTGAGGAAAAAAATAGCCTTACATAGCTATACTTATGCTCTGGAAGTTAACGCGTCAATCCTAAAGCAGAGATCTAAAATACAATAGTTAAAAGATAGGGTTAAGAACTCTAGTTTCTTCCATAAATAAGTTCTCTCCAGAAGATCAAGTTGTCTCCTTACTAAAAGATAATAGACAAGTCATTCACTCTTAAGCTAAACTAATAGAGGAAACTTACAAATACATATAAAATACCCTTAGCTTTTCTTTCATGTAGGTTCTTTAATCCTTTATAGATAGCCAAATATCTAAAGATGCAGCTCAGAGCTTGCTCAATCCTTCCAATGAAAAAGATATGGAGAAAGCTCTCTTTAAGTTCAATTCAAACAAGATGGCCTCAATGCTTATTTCTTCCAAAAAAAGATATGGTCACAAACAAAGAAGATAATTATATGTAGTTCTTGTGTTATTTAAGCAAGGTACGATGTTGAAGGAGCTAAACAAGACTTTTATTAGCCTTATTCTAAAGACTTAAAACATAAGCTCCCTAAAAGATTATATACCTATCGTATATTACAATAGCATTTACAAAATTATTGCAAAGCTCATAACTCTTAAGCTCATGGGTTTCTTTGGAACAAATTATTAACTTATCATGTGGGGCTTTCATTAAAAAGAGGCATATTTTGGACAATATCTTGCTAACAAAAGAATCCTTTAATGTTGGCCCCCGAATTTTTTTCTTCTTGTTGAGTTAAGCATGATTTAAATAAATTTTGAGGTCTTGATAGATTAATTTTTGGAGTTAATTATTATGTTTAGTTAAATTAAAGTAGCAAGAGTGTATAAAGGGCAATTTTGGCATGTCACTTAAGTATAAAGCCATAACGCATAAAGGAAGGGCAAAGTTGACATTTCACACTAATTAAAGGTATAATTGGAAGAAGAAAGTGTAGTCTTGCTCTTAAGAAGGAGAAAAACGTGAATAAGGAAGAGAAAGAAGACAAAAACGAAAAAGAAGAGAGAAAGGAGAGAGGGTTTCGTTCTTGAGAGAAAAGAAGGAAGATCAAGTTAGGGTTTCATCTTTTCTTAGCTTTCAAGAGTAATTTTGAGGTTGTTCAAAAAGATAAAAAGAAAAAGGAAGAAAAGAACTTCCATTTGAGCCAAAAAAATTCTTTATTTGGTAAAGATTCAAGGTAAGTTCATTCTTAATCCTTTGGATTTTTCGAAGGGTTTTAGTTCATGAAGCTTAGGAAATACATGGGCTTAAGTATTCTAGAATCAATTATAGTGAATATGCTTTGTGGGTTCTCAATTTGTATTCTTATTTAATGGAATTTTTGCTAATGTTAAAGGAAATCAAAA
>JANKYE010000002.1:33480187-33511121 GCA_032467995.1 Erythroxylum dillonii
TTGAGCTAGTGAGAATCGGTCAAAACTGATCAATTGACCGGTTGGACCGGTTCGACCACTGATTCAATACATTTTTATTTTTTTATTTTTATTTTTTAATATTATTAATATTATATATAATTAAATATAATTATTTCATAATTATGACGTCATACCGATTCGACCGGTAAACTACCGGTCGAACCGATAACTAATAAGGTCTCTGATTTGATGGCCGATAGTTAAATCGGTCGAACGGGTTAAACCGGTGACTAATAAGACCTCCAATTCGATGGCCAATTCGGGTCTCAAAACATTGCTTTCGACTTCAAGCCTTCAAATCAAATGGGTTGGCTACACAATAGAAACTGCCCTTAGCCATCCCTCTTTGCTTCCTCTCACTGCCCACTTTCTTCTGGTGTCCCGTATGTGCCACTTTGTTTTCTCTTACTGCTTGCTTTCTTCTGCAACATATGTGTTCCAATATGTGGAGATGCGTGGTGCGACGACTAATGGTGGCTGATCGGGATAGTCGTCTAAGAGTGACAAGAGAGTTGCCGTTGGAGAGGAAAACCAAGTGAGAGAAGGTGGCAAAAGTAAATAGTCGGGGAGGTTTGGAATTTTTTTTTTTGCAAAATAGTCCTGCAATTTTTAGAAATTTACAGTATCGATTGGTGCCAGTGCCATGTTAAATCACTGATACCGACCGATATTGACAACCGGCACCCTTCAATTAAGTTTCGTACTATTTTTCGACTAATAGTATGAAATCTATTAACTATGCTAGAAGCTAATAATTGAACCACTCTTTAATAAACATAATGCTCTTTTCTTTCTTTACATTTCTTACCAATCTTGAAATATAGTATTTTATTGTCGTTATAAATTCCAATTTCAAATAACTTATTTATACTAGGATTAATTTGCACTGTAATTGGTTATTTTAATGGAGTTTGTATTGGCCAAATAACTTATAAAGAGCAAACCAATTTGACCACTTTGTCAGCCCCTAGCTACTAAAAAGTTATCATCAATGAGCTAAGAAGATGTTAATTTATTTGGTTTTGACATTTTATGTTGAAATAAGATAATTTAGAAAAATTAAAAAAGATCTTAGTTTATAGCCTACTTTTCTTGTAATTTTCATTAGAAGGGAAAATGAAAGGTTACAAAGAACTACCAATAAGATCAGCCAGGTCCGAGCCCAACTCTACTAGCCTAACCTAATTTTTTAAAGTTAAAAATATAAGACAACGTTTTTTTTGTTATAATTATTGAGCTTCAGTTCGGCTTGATCTTGAGCAGTCAAAGTTGGAGCTCAACTCGAAACTCAATTGAAGACTTGGTTAACCCGAACTTGGCCCATTAACCTCAATCTTAGGTAAGGCTTGGGCCCAAATGCTATTTCTATTTATCAACAGGGATGACAATTGGGCCTAGCCCGACCCCATATCAGCCCAAATGTTATCCCTATCTATCAATAGAGATAACAACTGGACTCGACCTCAACTTGCCCCAGCTTGTCCTAGTCTAGCCTGAAGTTAACAGGCCAGATTCAAGTTGATCGGGCCTCTGGCTAGGCTTGGACTGCTTAAACTGGGCCGTATTTAAGAGTCGACCCTTATAAATAAAGTGACATCGTTTTGTTAAAAAGAACATTATTTTATATTTTTAATTTATAAAAGAAATTTTGGAATAGGCGCTCAGGATTCGAGTGAGCCACCTCAGATTGGATCAAGCTAGGGCCCACTATCTCAAACTCGATCGCGCCTCACCTAATGGGTTTGGGCCCGACCTCACCTTATTAGCATCTCTGTGTACCAATAGTTTTTATCCTCCAGGGAAAGGAAAGGGACAGGTGAAAAAGAAATAAATAAAGAGAGCAAAGTTGGCAATAGTTAGTTGTTGAAAATTCTGATGATGTTACTTCCCTTGCCCATTCACACGGTGAGAATGAAGCCAAATATCTTGTTTTCTTCATCGTAATTATAGCCTCCAATCTACATCTAAGTAACTCTAGAGCTTAATATGCATTTAAGTATTGAGATTTTAAGTGCAAGAGGACACCAAGTTGGGACCTTTTGTGATTGCTTGCATCTCGTATTCACATTCAAGCCGAAAAATAGTAACATGTGACATCCTGCCATGCCCATGAGTCATTTGATAAGATCAATATGCCCTTTAGAAAAAGATTAAATCCGAAATCACCATCTGTAACAATCTAGAAGATCCATGAGTTCACCTTCTTAAGTTTGTACCTTCCTCCTTCACCTGCCATGTATCCTTCCTCCTCACCTTCCATGGTGCAAAGAACCGAAACAAAACAAGCCGTGTAATTAACAGTTCAAATAATGAGAAATGTCACACACACATTTAAACAATTGGGATGGCTACAAACACTGAATATTGCAAAAGAGAAATATAATATCATCCACACATACACGCATTGAACACCGATGATACCTGCAAACGTTGAACTACACCCACCCGTTTGTTCTATAATTAGAAGAACAAACGACAAATAACCCATTGAGAAAGCATCTAATCAGTTAAACGGTGTCTTTTGCACTCATATCAACAGATTTGTGCCATTGAACTGTGTGCTTTTATGTATCTGTAGAGACCATTGGTGCTTCAGTCTCCAATTGAGTGGAGTCTTAACTTTGGTTAACTAAAGTGCCTTGCTGAGACAACCTCAAGGATTTTCTCCTTTTTTTTATTATATATACTTGTTTTCTAGGTAGTTGTTGTGTACAGGGAGACGATTAATCATGCCATCGGGTCCAAAGAAGAGAAAAGCTGCCAAGAAAAAGAGGGAACAGGAAGGCAACAATAAGGGCAACCACCAGGACAACAACTCCTCTTCAATCCACAACTCAAAAGGTAAGAGCTTTGTAGCTATCTTTTCTCTTTTTGGGTACAATAACCCATCACTACCATTCCCCACTTGCCAATCTGTCAATAATCATAGGGTAACAAAATCACTTTTTTGTGTGTGGGTACTTTTTTCTTTTTTTGTTTTGGGAATCTGACTTGACGGGTATATAGTTGAGTCCAATTTCTTAGTTTTTGCGTTGAAGACTGGTGCTTTTGTAAATCTGTAGTAATGGGTATTGGCTAGTGTCTTTCGTTGCTTTGTTTTGATTGGGTTCCGTAGTGGTTTTCGCGTTTTGTCATTAATTTGTGTTTGCCATCCATTTTATGCTTCTATTGCCACCGTGATTCATCTGGTGATTTTCCTGCGCATAGAAACGGTGTTTTCGGTGTGCTTATCGGTAGTTTGTTGGTATGAAATCCTTGCCTGTATCGGGCTATCAACTGTTATTCGTCTTGTGCCCTGGATTAGTGGTTAATTTATTGTGCTTCCTTGGCTGGCATAGAAATTCTTCTAGTTGTAAGTGAGTTGAGGAGCTCTCGTTCCTCCATCGCTTTATATATTGCCTGAACTTATTTGGCAATGTTCAATTTCATAGTTGAGTGATCATCAATTCAATATTTCGACATTGTTCTTGAATTTGATTATGCACAGCTTTCGTAACTCAATTTTCTTTATCCTCTGTACTATTATGTTTTTCATTACAATTTTTGAAGACAATTTCTTTGATGTGATATCTTGTTTCCTTTTATCTCCTTTGCAAGTGGTTGGAAATTTAAGGTTTTTATTGAGCTTCTATACTTCAACTAAATGTTTCCAGGACAAGAGGATCCAAGGTATGAGGAAGGGAGAGGTAGTGATGGTGGTGATGTTGATTCCCCCGTATCCATAGACCAGGAAGTGCATGGTGATGAAAGACACCCTTTTAGTGAAGAATCTGATGAGAAAGTCCCACTGGCCTCTCAATCAGTTGGGCGTGTAGAAGTACCAAGGGAGAGGGTTGCCGAGGATATAGAAGGTAGCAAGAGAGTTGGACAGGAGGCTGGCTGCTTTGACAAATCGGATGGAGAACTTGATGCTTATGCTGTTCAAATTGAACAGAAAATTGGAGAAAATGTTGATCTTTTTGAGTCTGTGGATAAATCATATGATGGTGATGAAAGGAACTCTGGCGTTGTTAGTTCTGATGGACAATCTCAGGAATTTCAGCAAATACCAAAGGGGGAAGGCTACCATTCAATTTCAAATGAAATCTCTTTCCATAGTGACAAAAAGGCAGCTGATGCATCGTCTGCTGGGGTTACAGAGTTTTCTGGAAATGGAGACTCTTTGCACGATGAGGAGAAAACAGTTATGCCTTTTCTTAGCACAACACAGGTTTCTGAAAATGGAAAACCAATTAAGGCTGCTAACAACAATTCAGATGTTGAAACTGTCACTAATACTGATATGGCCCCACCTGTGGTACCCATGTCTGAGGTGGTGAAAGCCAGCTTAGAAGGTGTTAAAGCTTCAGAGTTTCTGGAAGTTGTTGAAGTGGCAACGGAGGAAAATGTGGAAAATTTGTTGCCAACATCCAATGAGCCTGTTAAAGTTGAAGGTTCAGAGTTTCTGGAAGTTTTTGAAGTGGCAATGGAGGAAAATGTGGAAAATTTGTTGCCAACGTCCAATGAGCCTGCAGGGGTTTTACTTGGCTCTGCGTTGCAGCAAGATGAAGTTGTACTGGGTGAGACTGCTGGGCAATTATCAACTCTGTCTGGTACATTGGAAAGTGGAAACAATGTCAAAACTTTAGAAATACCAGATAAATGTACCACTACGAAGGATGCTGAATACATCAAAGGTTCTCAGCCTTCTGATGATATTCTTTATGGAAATGAGGGTAAATCGGTGCCTATAGCTCATGAATTTACGCCTGAGACTAATATTGATGCTCAAAAAGCCAAAGACTCTGGAAATTCTGATGTTACTGAAACTCAGGTACTATCCTAAGCCTTTTCCTAATTATTAGCTTCATTGATCATTCCTTCTCATTACTTCATTTCCTGAAGAGATTATGCTGCTTCACTTACAAATCTCCTGTACAGCCTCTTGTCAGTTCAGCTCCCCGAGTGCCAGAAAGAACATCCTGGATGAGTTGTTGTGGTTTGTTCGATATTTTTACGGACTCTAGCAGATAATCCCAGGTTTCTCATTTAGCTAAAAGCAAATTTTAATTTCATTTTATGTTGTAAACTACCTGTAAACTATCTGATTTTAGGAACAAATCTTCTACATTAGACATGCATAATAATAAATGTTATTTTCATTCATGGAGTTAGACTTTAGATGTTAGTTTTGCTTTTACATATTTACATTAACATCTCCTAGTTTTAGAATGAAGTTGCAATAATCCACGAGAATGAAGTTGCAGGCTCATCTGTTTGCTACTTACTCTTTCTACATTAATTCTCATGCTTTGTCTGACCTATGACGTGGTTTTTCTTTCGTAAATAATGACGGGCTGCAAGTCCAACATTTTAGCATTAGCCTGCAAGTTTCACTAGGACCCTCTCTGTGGTTGAATTTTTCTCTCGTGTCCATGTTTAGCACAAGACCTTCTTCCACAATACTTAGTTTTGAGATATTTCCTCGTCATGGTTTGACATATATGTTTTGTATTAGTATTTCATTATTTGTTTTACTCATTTTATCCAACTAATCCATGTCATACTAACTTCAACTTAGGTTTGTGTAGCTGAAATAAGTCTTTCTATTGAATGATGTGGATGTCCTCATTCATGTGATGCAGAACTTTACTACGGCGGCAAGTGAAATATGGTGAAGCTGAGAGAAAGGTGCTTTCGTTTGAGTTAATAGCTTGGATTAGTCTCTTCATACAGATTACCAGACATTAATGAGCAAGACACTTAGATAAACAGTTATATGGTCTTTGCAAATAGTTTTGTTGTCAAAATTGGCAGTCAACTTGTCTTGTTTCATGTTTTTTGGAGCTTGGTTTGATTTTGTCGGAATGTTAATAGACGTGAAATATATTTACGTGTTAGTTGAGGACAACCGTGATCTACGGAACTTGCTAGTTTTGTTCTACAATAGGTTATTAGCTGTGGATACATGGAATACGAGGCCTTTTGCATTGAAAAGAATGTTGCATGATTATGTCTAGCTGACAGAATGTAATGGATGCAGTGTTCTGCTTTGTGGCTGTGTCAAAGCAGACCGGTCGGTCTAATTGCTTATGGATTATTTTTTTAATCAAAACATGGTGTAGGTAGCACAAACACTCTGTTATTACTTCATACAAATTCAATCATATCAAGTATATCACACCATAGCGTACTAACTCCTGGACAATCTCCATAGAAAGACATGTTTCATGGTTCTTTTCACTCCTATTCCAACTTACAATAAACAACCAAGTTTTGATCTTGCGTCACTTGTATTAAAAAAGTTGAAAGTTGCAGGATTAATTTGAATGAGTGAGGGTTTAACTAGTACTGATTACTTACCCCGTTGCAAGAAGATTAAGACTCCAAGCAATGGCCGCAACTGAGGCTGGAGATGGCAAACTTTCAAGTGTCCGAGATCGGACGTGGTTCATTTATATGTATGGCATTGGAGGAAAAAGGTTGGTTCTTGCTTACTAAGGCTGATCGTTTTCAAAGAATTCTTTGTGGGTTGTAAGGGGCATGTTGCATTTACAGGGCAAGCCTCCAAAACCAAGAATCTATGTCTAGTTACAGAACTGCTTTCTAAAGTTTAGCTATAATGAGGAACCATATAACCATGTCTTCGGCGAAGATACAAAGTTGTGTAGAGTGCTATGTGTTCATATCTTGACTTACGTGACTATATAGATCAACCGTGTAAGTCTTTATGTTCATAACATTTTATAGGTTCTGGATAAAGTATAAAAGAATCCATATTTTGCTTATTTTTGTTCTTTATGAAAGTCAAGAGTGTGCCCTCGTAAAGAACAAAAGGAAGCAAAACAAAGAGTGAGCTCTAGGTGGGTGCCCAGCTTGTCCTTACCTAAGATTGGCCCTATGTGAACGTGTGAAGAAAGTATAAAGAGATGAGGACATACACGGTCTTGTACACAGTCGTGTATACGCTTGTATGAAATTACAAGAATGTGTGTGGAGGAAAAGTCATAGTTTTTGTAGAAAGTGCTACCACAAAGTCCAAAAGTGAGGAAAAACATAAAGAGGGCAAAAAGTGTTGTATTCCCGTCCTTTGATTGTTTTTGAGAATGGTTTGAGTGATTGTTGACAGTGATATTAATTTTGATTTCAATTCTGAAATTTTGTGAGACAATTTGTTGCTGAGGAGTGAGAGATCAACTTTTTATGTAAATCTTTATTAAGTTTAGTAAATTAATTTGTCGGTTTGCCCTATAGTTTTTTCCTCTACACTAAAAGGTATTCCATCTTAAGTTTTGATGTTTCTTTTCATCTTTTAGTTTCTTTTTCTCGCAATGTTCTATTGCTACACTACAAGAAAACCGTCATTTAGCAATGGAAAGTACTTGACGGAAAACGGTTATATTCTGTCGGTAATTCAATTATGTGGTTTGTTTAGTTGACGAATCAAAAGATCTTTACCTTCCTTCAATCGATGAACTCCAAAGTTTATAAGTAAAAAATAAACTACTAATAACAATTTTTTCTTGTTGTAGATAACAAACACTCCTTTATTACTTCATACAAATTCAATCATATCAAGCAAATCACACCACAACGTACTAACTCCTGGACAATCTCCATGGAGAAAGTTTTGAAAATAAATAGCAAAGAAAAATTGAAGAAATTAAATCCCACCATATATACGTGTATGTTACAACTTTCAGGGAAGTCTTCTCCCTGGTGAGGTACCATGAATGGCTGCTATGTATAGAAGTTGTGTGGCAGAAAGGATGATGAGGAATGCTTCCATAGTTCTCTGCAACACATGGAATCATTGTAAAACTGATGTTGACAGTGCAAGTTATATGTTGTTAATAAATCCATGAGGTTGGTTCTTACCAAACGGGCATTTCTGATGTGAAGCTCTATTTCTTTGCAGCCAAAGCTATGCACAAGAAGTTAAACGGACATAGAAGACATGTTACTTGACAGGAAAAACAAGAACACAGAAAGACATGTTTCATAATTCTTTTAACTCCTATTCACACTTATAATGAACAACAAAGTTTTGATCTTGCGGGATTCATTAGTACTGATTGCTTACCCCATTGCAAGAACAGTAAGACTCCAAGCAATGGCAGCAACTGAGGCTGCAGATGGCAAACTGTCAACTGTCCAAAATCGGATGTGGTTCAGACCAGATATTACGGAGGCGACACCAACAACACCGGCGATCAAAGAAAATGTCACAAAGAATCCGGTGGCAGCATTTCCCATTGGGAAATATATCGGGGAGAAATGGGCTGGAAGTTCCAAGCCAGGTCCTGCAAGTTGTACATATGCAAGTTCAACACTACTCAAAAACTGCGTTCAATGATTGTAGTCATCAACCATAAAGATTATAGAGCAAAATATATATAAGTGTAATGCGTGATTGGAGATGCGTTTTGAAGGGGCTAGCATACCAATTATGAAACCGTGATCAATAGCTCTATTCATAGCCCATCCTCCAATGCCTAAAACAATGACGTACATGCAGAAATTGAGGACCAAAAGCAGTGAGGCAACAGGTTTCATTTGATCAACAGCCATTTTTGATCAATACGAGGATATTTATGACTAAAGAATGAATTGAAAAGGAAAAAAAAAAGATGTGAGGAGTTTTTCTGGACACGTTCAGGGACATGTGAATTTTGCAGGATATGCTGCTTTTATATGTATGGTATTGCAGGAAAAGGGTTGGTTCTTTGCTTGCTAAGGCTGATCGTTTCAAAGAGTTCTTTGTGGGTTGTAAAAGGGCATGCTTCATTTACAAGGCAAGCCTCCAAAACCAAGAATTTATCTCGATTCACACGACTGCTTTCTAAAGTTCAACCATAATGGGTGCTTTCCTTCTCACTCAGGCTTCCTTTCATTTTTGGTTGTTCATGGTAGGGAAAAGTCAGATTCTTTGCTGATGATAAGCAGTTTATGGTGGTAAATAATTTATTGTATCTGAAATTGTTGTTCAAGTCATACAAAGAGTTTACTCTTAGTTTAGGCATCTAATTATCTCGAACGTGGAAAGTTTGTTACTTAAGATATGAAACCAATATATTTAAATAAAAGCAGAAGTATTGGAGAGGGAGAAGCCTTGTAGAAATGTGATTTGGTGGGCTTGAACTGAAAGGAATGAAGAAGGTGAGGAAGATGATGGATTCATAAGCAGTGACGAAGTCCTCTACACTTATAATTGAAATGGATGGCTAATTATAAGGTAACATAACCTAAGCAAAATGAAGATTTACTCACAAACTTTGCTTTGCTTTCATATTGTGATCCTTTAGCATTTGTTGAAGTTGTTTGACATCCAAAATGGAGGAAAGAAATGGATGATAAAATTGCATCCATAAGAATATCATTGAGTGACATGAGTTTATAAGACAAAACAAAAGCAAAATGGTGAAGTTGACAAGCTCAAGGCATGCTTAGTAGAATAAGCAAGAATTTGACATTAGGAAGTCTTTGCTCCATTTACACAACTTGACACAAGTAGGTTAGTAATTGTGTTGGCAACACAAAGTTCCTAATCTATCTTCCAATTAGCCTAAAACAAACCCCCAAAGGCTTGGTGTAGTCATATTAAATCATATTCATTGAAGGAAGGATTTCTTAAGTGTCCTTATGAAGATAAAAACTTTTTTGTGTAATTTTAAGGTAATATAAAAATGCTCATAGTTTGTGTATAAATATGGATAACTTGGTTTAAATTGGAAATTATAAGGTGATGATTGGGCAACCTAAGAATTGTATGATGTCTGAGTTTGATGTCTGTTCTTGCTCTACTGCATTATTTCCTTGGCATAGAATATATTCAATCTCCAAATGGTATATTTATCTGAAGGTATCTACAAGAAATATTACAAAGATTAATGAAGAAATGAAATAGGAACTAAGCTTATTAAAGACATCAAAGGTAAAAGAGTTGATAATACTCTTTATAAGCAGATCATGGAAAGTTTGATGTACAAATTTATAGAATGTCTGAAAGAGATGCATCTCATGCCTGTAAAATGAATTTTACCATACTTACAAGGAACAACAGGCTATGGAACATTGTACAATAGAGGAGAAAACTTAAATTTGCTTATATTCATATATAGCAATTATAAGGGAGATCAAGATTATAGGCAAAGCACATCTCGCTCAGTCTTTAGACTTTACGATGGGTTCAAGACCTATTTTATGGTCATTAAGGATAGACCTTTCATGTAAGGGTCGGAAGAGAGATATAAATTCTCGACTAGAAATGCTCCACTCCCTTTTGGTGCTCTGAGCTTTATATTCTCAATCCTAAGTTCCATGTGTATCTCTTTTGATGCTCCCTCGATATATCCTTTAGATATAACACCTTCTTATCCTCTACTACTCCACTCGTTTCAAGTATAACTGTATGAATGTACAATTTCATGAAACAAAACCCAATGGCAAGTCTCAACTTACTGTTTTTTTTAAATTAAAAGGAATTTTCATTAACTATAGTAAAAACTATATACAACAAAAAGATTGGTTCTTCCCTAGGGAGACAAAAGTATTACAATAGCCTATATTCCAGTTTGTACAGAATAAAAAAAGAGATTAGGTCATATCTTCGAAAGGAGAATTGAGAGACTTGTGTCTAAAGGAATTTTCGATCTCATTGATTTTACAGATTTTGCTGCTTGTGTTAATTGCATTAAGAGGAAACAAACAAATATTAGGAGATTAGGTGCCAATAGGGCTTCAGACGTCTTAGAACTTATCCATACAGATATTTGTGGGTCATTCCCGATGGCGTCTTGGTATGGTCAACCGTATTTTATAATGTTCATAGACAACTTCTCGCGATATGGAAAGATTCCAGTTCAATCGCATATTGTCAGTCAGATTATGACCTGCATCTTTGGCTATTACATGTCATCGGATATCGTTGATGATGTTAGTTGCTAGTTGGTATTGAGTGGTTAGCTCTTCCTGGTATAGCTTTTGATTTTTCTCCTACTAGATACTGTATATGGATAACGTGAAGGTTGTATTTATCAGAGTGGAATCTTTCTTTCAATATTTTGCTACAATGATGACCTGTTGTAGCACTTGAAACCAGTCGTGTGAATAACAGAAGAACCCTAATTTGTGAAGCATTTAGCTCCATACCGATTTAGTGTAAGTACAGTTGAAGAATAGGTGATTCCTATCTTCGGTTGTAAGATGATATAAAATGCATATAGGATCATAAGTGTCATACCATCTGTCTTTGGTCCTCAATATATTCTTGGCCACTAACCACGTGATCACAGGGTGCTATCGTATAGCTTTATACCGGCTAAGTTCACGAGTTAGAGATAAGCGGACTCGAACCGCTGACATCCGCCACAGGATAAACCACCGCCTCTCAGCCCCCCGACTGATTCTAACATGGAGGCCAATGATAGACAATAACTCCCCTCTCCCAACACAGCTTACAACTTTCATTGTATTGTGCTCTCCAAAGAGTAACTCTTCTCAAAAGGTGCTGAGTTGAAATCACATTCTAACTAAGGATTCTTATAGTTCCGAAGGATTCAGAAACTCTTGGACTGAGACTTTTCTTCCAAATCAACTTGAACCAAGGGATTATTGGGTATATCGGCTGAAGGCTTCTGTAACATAACTTGTTTGTAAAGAGACCTTTGGGATGAGATTTCCAAAAAACCATTTCCTCCTAATTGTTGTTGATGATATTTGGGAGATATTGACTTAAGAGTCTGAACCCTCCATAGTTCCCAAACCATTGCCCATCAACAATGAGAGTTGAAGCTTTAGCTTGGGTTGGGATTCAATTTCTGAGTTGGTCTAGGTCTGTTCTTTGGATTAATGGACTAAGCACAGCCCAACTATCAAACTAGATAGAGATATTACATCCATTTCCCAGCTTGTGAATGATGAGAGGGTATATCCATGATCTGATCCTTAGCATTTGCTTAAATACCCATGAGTAGTCCGTAAACCTTGTTAATCGCCAGAAGGTTTGATTCTGCAAGTAAGTTTGATGGATCCATTTGATCCAAATGGCATTCTTATCAGCATAAAGTCTCCATATGTTCTTACACAATAGCATTTTCTGTAGCAAGTTGGTTGAGAGTATTCCTAACCCACCCTGTTTCCTGGGAAGCGTGACTTCTTCCCATTTAACCTTGGCTTTCCTAGCATTTTCTGTAGCCCCCGACCATAGAAAAGCTTTTATAATACGTTCCAGCTCCTTAATCACTTTCCTTGGCAGTATCAAGTGGTTGATCCAGTATATTTGTATATTATTAAGAATTGATTGGATAAGCGTAGCTCTTATAGCCATGGAGAGAAACTTGCTTTGCCAAGCTAGGATTCAGGCTTCATATTTCTTTAGGATTGGAATAAAATCTTTGTATATTAGCTTGGATAAGTGTATGTCCCTAAGAACATTGATTGAAAATATATCAGCTCTAGAAAAAAGAAGCAAATCATCAGCAAACATGAGATCTGTGATTTTTAGAGCTTTACATTTATAGTGGAAACAGAATTTGCCATTATGAAGAATAAGTTTATCAAGCATTCTCGATAGCCCTTCTGCGACTAAGATGAAGGTATACGAGGAGAGGGGTTCTTCTTGTCATATTCCACATGCACACTTCACTTGCTTTGTACTAACTCCATTAACTAGAATACTTATTGAGGAGCTATGTAAGCAAAGCTTTATCCAATTAATGAACTTTAAAGGAAAACTCCATTGTCGTCAGACATGCTGCAATAAAATCCCAACTTACTGTATCAAATGCTTTGTAAAAATCAAATTTTCATATTCTTACCTGTTTGATAGCTTCTTAACAGCTCTTACATAAGCAGTATATTGTCACCAATGGTTCTGCCTTCCATGAAAGTGATAGAACTCTCAGCAACCGAGAGATTTCTTACTGGATAGTATTGAGTATAATGACAAATCTGTCAAGTTACAGTATAAGATGTAGCCTATTTCGAGAGTTGCTGCTCTCTCCAACCTGTGGCTCAAGTAATATTCCTTCTAGAATGACTGCCCTCTCTACCTAATCATTACAGTATTTATATGTACTAACCTATTACGTCAGCCAAGTAACCACATGCTCTCTTATTCTCACATGCAACATGCACGTAACACTACCCTGCCCTTCTATAATAGAAAAGGTGACCTTACTACTCGGTTACCCTTTCCTTCCCCCTTCTAGAATAGACCTTAGTGATTGGAGGTCTAACACTGCTCCCCCCCCCCTCTGCTGGTTGGACTGTCAAGCTTTCATCCCCATGAGCTGATCCGGTTCCTCTCCCACCACAGCTCTCAATTGTGAAATATGGAAGATAGGATGAATTCGGGCTGACTCTAGAAGCTGCAACTCATAGGCCACTTCCCCAATCCTTCTTAACACTCGGAATGGGCCAAAATATTTGGGGGCTAGCTTCTCACTAGATCTTCGCATTACAGGTAGTTGTCTATAGGGGGCTAGCTTCAGCCATACCTTGTCTCCGACTGCGAAAGTCACCTCCCTTCGATGTTTATCAGCCTGATGCTTCATCTCATTTTGTGACTTTGCTAAATGGTCTTTGATCTTTGCCAAATAGTGGTCCCTCTGCTGTAGTAAGACATCAATTGACTCCATGTTGGACACTCTTGATCCTAGCTGAAAAATAGGGGGAGGGTCTCTTCCATATAAAACCTTGAAGGGTGTGGTTTGAAGGGCCACATGATAGGAGGTATTATAGCAATACTCTGCCCATCGTAACCACTTAGCCCACAGCTTGGGAGTGTCCCCTGTTAAGCACCGCAAATAGGCCTCCACTGATCGGTTTACCACTTCTGTAGCTCCATCCGTTTGAGGATGATAGGTTGAGCTAAATTTCAGTGTAGTCCCGTGCATCTTGAACAACTCCCCCCAGAATTTACTCATGAAAATCTTATCCCTATCTGAGATTATAGATCTAGAAAACCGTGTAACTTCACAATTTCTTTGATAAACACTTCAGCTATGGTTTGTGCCGTATATGGATGCTTGAGTGGTAAGAAATGGGCGTATTTACTAAGCCTATCTACCACCACCAAGATAGATGTGTATCATAATGACTTAGGAAGCCCTTCAATGAAATCCATTGTTATTTCCTCCCAAACCTAATTAGGTATCGCCAGTGGTTGCAATAACCCTGCTGGTGAGATGGTTAAATACTTATTCTGTTGACATGTGAAACAAGCAACCACAAATCTATAAATCTCCTTCTTCATGCCTTCCCAGTACAATTCGCTAAAGATCCGCTTGTATGTTTTTAATGGTCCCCCATGTCCCCCCAAGTGACTTTCATGCCCCTCCTTCAAAATATAAGCTATAAAAGCTGAAGAACTTGATATAACCAATCTGTCCTTGTAATAGAGTCGGCCATGTTTAACAGTATAGGGAGGTTTGAACCCCGGATCTTCACTAACAGCAGCCCTCAACTCGACCAGCTTGCTATCCTTCTCTATTTCCTAAAAAAGGGCCTCCATGTCGATGACCTTATAGGTCATAATAGTCTGCAATTCTCCGAGGTACTGCACTCTAGAGAGAGCATCTGCCACCTTGTTTTCTTTCCCTGGTTTGTACTCAATGGTGAAAGCAAATCCCATCAGCTTGGTGATCCACTTCTGATAATCCAGATGTATCTCCCTCTATTCTAGTAAAATCTTTAGGGGTTTTTGATCCGTTCGGATAACAAATTGGGGACCAAGGAGATAAGACCTCCACTTCTTAACAGCCAACACAATAGCCATGAGCTCTCGTTCTTACGTTGACTACCCTTTCTTCTCTGTCGCTAATGTCTGGCTGAAATATGCAATAGGTTGGTTCCGTTGCATCAGCACAGCTCCTACCCGAAGAGCTGAAGCATCTGTCTCTAACACAAAAGGCTGGCTGAAGTCAGGCAAGGCTAGAACCGGTACGGTGGTCATGGCCTATTTTAAGCTCTTGAAAGCTCCCTCTGCCTCCACTGTCCACTTGAAATTGTTTTTCTTTAACAGTTGTGTTAATGGCCAGGCAATGTGGCTATATCCTCTAACAAACTTTCGGTAATACCCTGTTAGCCCCAAGAATCCCCTCAATTCCTTCAAAGTTTCTGGTTTAGGCCACTTCAACATAGCTTCAATCTTAGATTGGTCAGCTGCAACCCCTTGTGCTGAAACAATATGACCCAGATATTCCAAATGAGTCTGACCAAAAACACACTTCTTGTAGTTGGCATACAGCTTCTGTTCCTTCAGGATGTTCAAAGTCAACCTTAAATGTATGAGATGTTCCTCCTTGCTTCTGCTGTAAATTAAGATGTCATCAAAGAACACTAATATGAACCTTCGAAGATGGGTTTTAAAAATTTGATTCATTAAGGATTGGAAAGTTGCTGGGGCATTTGTCAATCCGAAAGGCATTACCACAAACTCATAATGCCCTTCATGAGTTCGAAAAGCGGTTTTCTCAATGTCCTCTTCCCTCATCCTTATTTGATGATAACCCGACTTTAAGTCAATCTTCGAAAATATCACAGCCTCACTTAACTCATCCATCAACTCCTCGATTATAGGTATTGGAAACTTGTCACTAATAGTAATCTTGTTGAGAGCTCTGTAATCCACACAAAAGCGCCACCCTCCATCCTTTTTCCTGGCCAACAGAACAGGACTTGCATATGGTGATGTACTGGGCTGAATTATACCTGATTCCAACATTTCCTTAACCAGCTTCTCAATCTCATTCTTCTGGAAATGAGAGTACTTGTAGGGCCGAACCCTTACTGGTCCCTCTCCTTCAAATAAATGAATGTGATGCTCCTTTCCTCTTATTGGTGGCAGAGTTTGGGGCCATTGGAACACCCCTCCAAACTCCTCCAAAATACTGTTAATATCAGAATCCCCTAGATGAATACTTCCCACCCGATCTGTCCCTGGTTCTTCAATCTGTAACAAATACACCCAATCCTCTTCTTTGAGATCCTTACCAATGGATTTAGCACTCACCAGAGACTTCAACAGTATTGGATCCCCTTTTATGATGAATTCTGTTTCCCCCATTCGGATTTTCATAGTCAAGGTGCACCAATTGCATAGGACATCTCCTAATGTCCTCAACCATTTAATCCCCAAAACCGCATCTATGCTGCCTAATTTCATTGGCAGAAAATCCTCACAAATATTCAGCCCTTGTACCCTCAACTGCAATTTTCGATACACTCCATTTCCTGCGACTTTCTCTCCATTTCCAACGGTAATTTCATACTTACCAGTGGGATCCCACTTTGAGCATCATTTCACTGCTAAGTCTTTGGAAATGAAATTGTGTGTGGCTCCGCTGTCAATGAGGATCACTACTGTCTCCCCTTCCAATTCTCCCTCCACCTTCATTGTCTTGGGCAAGGTTAACCCAGCTGCTGAACCTGCCGAAAGTTCCACATTCTGCATCTCCACCTCTTGCTCCCCCTCCTCTTCAGCACTCTCTACCGTATCCACTTCCAGCTCCTCATCTAATACCGTGATCACCTGTAATTCCATCATTTTACATTGATGGCCCTGAGTGTATTTCTCATCGCATTTAAAGCATAACCCTCGTCTCCTCTTCTCTTGCAGCTCACTAAATGTGAGGCGTTTAAATTTTCCTTCCCCTCTGTCGGTGGTGATAGCTCTCCCAGGTGTCACCCCACTTTTCTCATTGTTCCCAGCTGTATCCCACGTTCTGTATCCCCCAAAGCCGTTGGTTCTAAGACCCACCATTGCCTTGTGCCCCTTTTCACGCCCTAGTATTTTATTCTTCTCCTCAATCTGTTGCGCCAGTGACATCATCCGTCCCAGACTCCTCGGATTAGCAATTAAGAGCTCCACCCGAATTTCCTTTGACAGCCCATTTAAAAACGCACTCTTTAGCACCTCATCGGGTAATTCTGGCAAAGGAGCAGCTAACTCTTCAAATTTTCCTATATAGTCAGCTATCGATCTCGTCTGTTTGGTGGCCAACAGACGTTGGCACAAGGTACCTTCTTGTATGGGTCGGAACTTCTCCACCAGTAAGCCCTTACACTCTTCCCACGATCTGATCGGTCGTCGACCCTCCACCCACCTGAACCAAGACAAGGCTCTCTTCTCCATACTCATCGACACCAGCTCCATTTTCTCCTTCTCGTTAAAGCATCCCACTGAGAAGAAACGCTCTACCCGATAGATCCACTCATCGGGATCTTCTCCGTCGAACACCGGCATCTCCACCCTTCTAGTGCGACAGTCCCGCCGAGTTTTCCTTGGTCGACCTAACCCCGGTGGTTGATCATCGGAAAAATCCCACCATCCTTCCCCAGGCGGCTCGCGTTCACGCTCTCCTCCCTCTGACAGTCCCCTTCGGTTTTGTCCTTGCGATGTCCACCCATGCGACTGGTCTTGGAAAGCCGCATTATACCATCCATATTCTCGTAACATCCCATTTCGACCCGTGGCCTGAGGTGGAGGTGGCCGGAGGCCCATCGTGGGTGCTCCCCCGGCTGTTGGACCCGAACTTCCCCCCGGCTCCATCGGCCCCTTCCCCTTGCTCCCGCCTGGGTCCATTTCGTGGCTTGCGTGGCCCGTTTGCTCCCCGCCCGTCCTAGCTTCCCGGTGGCTCACAAATTGTTTCATCAATTCACGCAACTCCTTCACCTCAAGTTGGGATTGCTCCCAACTTTGTTGCAACGTTTCCTTCTCCAGTCTCCGTTCTTCTCTCAAAAGCTCAAAATGCTTCTGGAAATCTTCCCACAAGTTCTCTATTTCCCTCTCAATCCCATCCATTCGATTATCCCCCTTCTTATTAGCCATTGTTAGGACCGATGCTCTGATACCAGTGATAGAACTCTCAGCAACCGAGAGATTTCTTACTGGATAGTATTGAGTATAATGACAAATCTGTCAAGTTACAGTATAAGATGTAGCCTATTTCGAGAGTTGCTGCTCTCTCCAACCTGTGGCTCAAGTAATATTCCTTCTAGAATGACTGCCCTCTCTACCTAATCATTACAGTATTTATATGTACTAACCTATTACGTCAGCCAAGTAACCACCCGCTCTCTTATTCTCACATGCAACATGCACGTAACACTACCCTGCCCTTCTATAACAGAAAAGGTGACCTTACTACTCGGTTACCCTTTCCTTTCCCCTTCTAGAATAGACCTTAGTGATTGGAGGTCTAACAGAAAGCTCCTTGTGTGGGGTTAATAATCTCCTTCGGTGCTTTTTTAAAACGACTAGCCAGCAACTAGGCAATATCCTTATAAATGGTATTACAATCACCTTACTATTTTAGCTACATCACTTCTAAATATTCACACATCACAAAAGAAAGACAAACATCATACAACCTGCTTCATCAGCCTCCTTCCATGTCATTTTATCTCCTTCCTTACACAGTATGTACATTTCACCCAAAAACAATAAGGGGAAAGTTATGAAAGAAGTTGGAACATATCACCTTTTTTGAAAAATGCAAAGACAGACAGGGAAAAGGGTCCCCATATTTACATCAACGTTACTTTTCAGACAACTTAAGTATGTTAAGGGAGACTCCCCAAGAAAGGAGTTGATTCGTTAAAGATGAAACTCCCACTAAGGACTACGGAGATTAGGGAGGTGGTCCACCATATCATAAGAGCTGCTAAGGCGTTGGTAATCTAACCAGTATAGAAAATTCACCTGGAACTGCCTGGATCCATTTGCATTCACTTCAATTTGTGTTATCTGAGCTGAATGACCCACCATGCACTTGACCACCAATATAACTTCCTTATCTCCAGTATCTTCACATAATGAGTTTTGAGTAATACAGAATAGCATATACATACTCTTCTAGTGTCGGGAAATCTTCCAGATGAACAGATACCTCCGCAATTTGGTCCGGTCCGATTATTCCAGCTACAGGAATTATCTTTTTCAATACATAAAAACATTTTGAGATTATGCAGAGCGGGAAATTTAATGTACCAACACTATTAGTACCTACCAAAATTTTGCAACGCTGTTCACGCAATCAATCTTTTCTATTTGATTCAAATCTGCTAATTCAGGCAACAAATCAATTTCCAAGGCTCTTCAGGAGATGCTTGTAAATTTGGCATTTTTGCAACAGGCATCATAACTTACCTCCAGCCATGGTGGAAAGCCAAAATGATTCGATGCCTGCCTATTTTTGTTAATTGTAGATTGACCTTCACAAATTATGTCAAACAGAGCATTAAGGATAAAAGTGCCTAATAGTGTATATACGTGTATAAATATATAGGAAAAAGATTTTGTTATCAAGTTAGTATATATATAGAAGAAAAGTTAAGTAATCATTGTATGTATGCATATATATGTGTGTGTGTGTGTGTATGAAAAAAATTGGTAATCATGTGTGTATATATGAAAAAAGTTTGGTGACCATCATTGTAAAAGTGTGTGTGTTGTGTATGTATGTGTGTGTGTGAGAGAGAGAGAGAGAGATTTTATGGCCATGTTGTTGGAAAAGAAAAGAAGAGACAAATGAAGCAAAAGACAAAGAGACACGAAGTAGAGGACTTTTGCTTGTTCTTTGATGACAGAACCTTTGCTAGATAGGCTACCACCACTATCTTCTCACTTTCTTAGTTTCTTATTGCCTTTCTTTGCTCTTGAGCTTGTAAGGCATTAACTACTTAAAAATCCCTCAAGATCTTTGAAAGGCTCTGATACCGTGTTAGAAAAGAAAAGAAGAGACAAATGAAGCAGGGGACAAAGAGACACACGAAGCAAAGGACTTTTGCTTGTTCTTTGATGACGGAAAGTTTGCTAAATAGGCTAGTGTTAAAGGTTGATTTAAATTAACATGTGTTTATTTTTCAATTTGACTGAGTCCTTGAAATTTCGTATTTGTATTCCACTATTTTTTGGTTTTAGATAGTCAAAGATAGTGTCAACAAATCAGATTGTAGTTGAGAAATTTTAGGCTTGTTCAATTTCTTGTAAACCTATAAATAGACACTTACAGATGTTGAATAAAATCAAGCAAAGTCCTCAACTTCATGTGTCTCTTTATCTTCTACTTCATTCAACTCTTCTTTTCTTTTCCAACATGGTATCAGAGCTCCAGTTATTCTTTGGCTTGTGAGGATTTAGTAACAACATGACATCAAACAATTTTTCTATTCTAATTCCTATGTTCAATGGAGAAAATTATCACTCTTGGGCTATCAAAATGTAGCCCTATTTACAAGCTGTTAGTATATGAGAGGTCATTAAAAGTGAGTTTGAGCATACACCTCTTTCACAAAATATAACCCTAAACCAAATCAAGAAGAATGATGAAGAAAGGGAAAAGAAATCAAAAGCTCCATCTTGTCTTCATTTGATTATGACGGAAGGAATTTTCATGAGCATAATGGCATGTGAATCTCCAAAAGAAACATAGGACAAACTAAAAAGAAGAATTTGAGGGCAACACTCAAACTAAGATGATGCAAATTTTTAATCTCAAAAGGGAATTTGAGATGTCAAAAATGAAGAATTCTAAAAATGTCAAGGAATATGGGAGCAAACTTATGTCTATTGTCAATTAAATCAAGTTACTTAGTGAAGAATTTCCTACTCAAAGGGTTGTAGACAAGCTTCTTATGACACTTCCCGAAAGTTACAGGTCAAAAATTTCATCTCTTGAAGTTATTAAAAGATTTATCAAATATAACCTTTGTAGAGTTACTAAACGCTCTTTAAGTTGTAGACCAAAGAAGAATAATGAGGGATGGAGAAAATGGTGATAAGGTCCAAAAAACATACATGGTCAAAAGTTCCTCTTCAAAGGATAAAAATAAAATTCTCGAATGTACTAATTGTAAGAAACCCGGCCATGAAGAGAAGAATTGTTGGCATAAAGGAAAATCACAGTGCTTCAAGTGCAAGAGGTTTAGGAATTTACAAAAAAAAATGCAGATTTCAAAATGAAGAAGAAATAGACATGACATAAGTAGCACAAGAAGAAACTTTTTTTAAAATTGACGGTGAGAAGTGTATCATATAGAGATGTGCCCTAATATCTATAAGTTAATGATAATGTACATTAACAAGTTTGAAGACAGTGATAAGAAGCGCATTATATTAGGAGAGAAGTACTTCATTCATGAAATTTTTAATCGGGGGGAGTGTTGAAGGTTGATTCAAATTAACATGTGCTTATTTTTTAATTTGGTCGAGTCCTTGAAATTTCAAATTTGTATTCCACGATTGTCTGGTTTTAGCTAGTCAAAGATAGTATCAACAAATCTGATTGGAGTTGGAAAATTTAGGCTTGTTCAGCTTCTTGTAAACTTCTAAATAGGCACTTGTATTTTATCTCTAGATATATTATGCCCCTTTATTTTAAAAAATAAATATATTATTTCCTTTGACCACCAGTCAAAGGAGCTTAGAATTTAAAAGAATTTTTTTACCCCTGTAATATAATGACATCATTACAACTCTACATGTTGCATTTTTTGGACAAAAATACCCTTTTGGTGTTTTGTTGACTAAAATACATTAAACTTCTATATTTTTTGCTTTATTACATTATGCCCTCTATTTCAAAAATAACCATTGTCTTTACAATTACACTTCATGACCATTACTTTATGGAAAAAAATTTAAATATATATATATATATATAATTTATTTATGAAACAAAATTTAAAAAAAGAAGAAAATTAATTAAAGGTGTCATTTTTCATAATTGCATGGTCTAATTGTTAGTTAGATAAAAAAATACAAATTTTTATTTGTGGCTTATTTTCTCACCGTTACTTCACAAATTTTTTTTTTTAAGGATAGAAGTATCTTGGAACATACAATTTTGAAGACAATGAAGATAAAAGTATCAATTTTAAAGAAAATGACATTTTCAATTATTTTTTATTTTTATTATTTTTCCTTTCTTTTGAAATTTAGTGAAAAGGATATATATATGCACACATTGACTACCAATCTACACGTACATGGATATGTACATATACTTTCTCATGACATTGACAAGTACCTTATGAGAGATCAGTGGCTACAATGAGAAAGTCGGAACATTTCTGTATTGTTCCAATATAAATATTTATCATAATTAATCCGATTTTTAATTATAATACTCCAGGAACAAGCAATAATACTTCTACTTCATAAGGTTACCAAAACACCTCGTCTAACATACTGTACATTTCAGTATACAACCTCCATTGTCAAATCATCAAACTTGAAATATAGATTCTTCCATTACAGTTTCCCTTATACTCTTGTACACATACCTACTGGCTCACTAAATTATGGACCCTTGTCGACAGAAGAACCAATAAAATAAAAATAAAGACACCATGTGCAAACCAGTGATCAGCCTGCCAAACAGTGAAATGTCGACTTTCACCCCCGTGGACTTTGCTCCACGGTACTAGAGCAATTAATGGAAACATACACCAAAAGCTCCTGCTTTCAAGCTGTGCCAAATACTATACAAAATCTGCATCTTTCCCAATCGTCTCTTCCTAAGTTTGTACACTTGCATATGTAAGCTTAAGTTAGCACCCACAACCACCATGAATGCAGGCTGTAGGCATCTCCTCCTAACATACGGTCAACTTTTCTCTGCCGTCTTACTAGAATTATCTTTTGGAGGGTTTTCTAGAGATTCCTCAAAGTGCAACCCATCCGGCTGATGAATCTGGATGTTCAAGCTGCTAAACTGCAAATGCTCTTGTACGGCCTATATAAAGAAGAAGAGTAGGGGCATTTCACTAATGACGCTCAGAAAAATGACCCCCTAGACCAGGACTTGTATTCAATTCCGGTCCTTTACTAGAACTGGAAAAGAAGATGTAATAACAGGAATTTCCAGAAATTCACTTGATTTATCAAATTTGTTTCAAGTTTCCAGTATTAAAAAGCAAAAGTTGAAGTCAAAATACTAAACAAGCAAAATAAAAAATCAAGCTCAAAGCAGGAGTGTTCCAACCACATCACTACCAAAAGTCCATGAAACAATGTAGTAAAACCTTCAACCAGAACTTTTACATTGATTTAGTAAATTCATGGCACAGATCCAACATCCAAATCAGTTACAGTCAAAGAGTATAAATAGATTATTATGAATATAATTGTATAAATGGATTTACAATAAAGTAGATTAATTCCCTGATTCCATCATTTTCAATGCAAAAACATTTAACGCCCCATCTTAAAGAGGGGCACAGTGTCAAAATTGAAAAGCAAATCATAGAAGGAGAATGACAGTGAATGGAGAAAGAAAGGAAACAAACTTCGACATGTATCAGCCAAATGAACCGCATATTCCACCTTAAAATACCAATAAAGACTATTGTTTCTACTGCAAAAGCAAAGTCCCCCAGAAGTCTTATTGACTTTGAAAGTGCAACAAGATTAATATAACCTGTGGAAAACACAGGTTTTATAACATTATCATCATCATCAACTGGGAGTTGAAGTCCCGCTAAGACATGAGATCTGGGGAGATTCGATAGTACCCAGCCTTATCCCTACTTAATAGAGGCTGTTTTCGATAAACCCACTAGCAATGTGACAGATTTTATAGCAATTAAGTGAAAAAAAGATAAAAGACTCTGTAAGTGGAAATTTTCAATATGATATTATGTTCCCAATACCAGCACATAATTTTGATGTATTATGTTTACCTTATCACCTGCATCCAGCCCCTCTGTGTCAAATAGGATTGGCCGGCAGCGCTTATCTTCATTCATCAGGCTTGAATTCTGGAAATGCATTATTAGGGCTGCTTTTCCCTGGATTCTAGCATATGCCAAAGAAGCAACTTTTTCACTGTTAAACTTCTCCCATTTCTTACCATTAAACGCCTGAAACAAATTGAGGATCATAAGAGGATAAAAATTACGTCTTCAAGACCAAGGATCACTCCTATTTTTGAATATGAAAAGATGAATCCAGACTAAACACAAAAGAGTGTGAGGGAAAAAACAAAGTAAAAATGGATTCCCAAGAAATAAAACCTGATAAAATGAAATGATGTGCTTAGGAGACAGCATGTTTATAAACGCATAGCCCACATTGCATTTATTCTGCAATAACAAAAGGTTTATTATTATAATTAATTCTTAGATATTTTTTGAGACCAAGAGGCACAGTATGGATAGGCACAGTATGAGTACCTTAAAGTCGATTGGTAAATAGAGAAAGTCGTAAGTACCCCTGTGATTCTCATCAATAGCTGCTAACAACATCTTTGAGGTGTACCTAAGAGATTAAAATACAAAAACAAACTGAGCCAATAATGTAATTAAAGCTCAAATTTCAGAGTTGATATCAAAATCTTACTTATTAGGAATATTCTTTATCATTAAAGTCGTTCGAGCATCTTCACCATTTATGATCTTATCCAAGTCAAGCTGAAAATGTTTTTTGTTCTCAACTTGATTCACATTATTTTCAACCCGTCTAGATCGTCCACGCTCAGTAAAGCCTTCTATGCTGCTGGATGTCAGTCCTGCATATGGAATATTGCCTAAGAGCACAGGACTGAGCCTAGGTGAAGACATCATTCTGTAACTTGATGATCCATTTTCAGACATATTTTTTGGTATAGTAACACCAGTGTTCATAGGAGCACGATTACCCATATTCATCAAAAAATTTCCATCATTATGACCTAAGCCAATGCCTCCATATGAAACTGGATTCATGAATGAAGTATCAGGTGAGTCAGGGAAAATTCCAAAGTGCCTCTCAAAAGGAAATCCAGATGGGGCAGATCCAACATGGTTATGGTGCTGGGCTGCACCAATTAGAGAAGTATGCCGATTTATGTATGGAAAGCCATGTCCCTTTCCATTTGAGGAAAATGGATGCCCCATGGATGACATGGGAAAGGCTGATGTGGAGGAATGATCTGCTAAGGGTTTCGTACTTCCCCAGAGAAACTGTGGCCCTGATAAAGTTTCCATACTAGATCCATTTGGAGTTGAAGGACCAAAAGGGGGCATGTTTTTCAACTTTTCAGGTAATGAGTGTGACTGTTGGAAGGAAGCTCCATGAACAGAATTGGTATTTGCAAATGTGTTCTCTGCAACACCACCCCTTCCTTGATCTTTGCCAATTGGTGCAACTTTTAAAGAGTTAGGTACATGGGGGTGAAGAAGTGAAGCCAAACCAGGTAAGTGGTTGCTCGTTGTTGGGCTCATTGTCCTAAAAATGGGGGATTTGTTCATGTTTTGCAATGGACTTTGTTCAATAGGACTGTTAAACTGTGCCCAGTTACCTGCTATAAATGTTTCAATGATGTTATAAAAGATATCAAGCAATATCAGAACCACAATTTCAAAAGTGATTGAAGCAATTCAAACCTACCTGGTGGAGAGTTAGTCATTGGTGAACCCACAGGATGTCGAAAACTCCACGAGTCGTCCTGTTCGAGATCTTGATTCAGTTGCAGCATCAAGCTGAAAGAAACGAAGTTGCATAAGGTAATCATCAAATGATATCAACACATACAATCTTGAAATTACAGGAAAATTGAATCCTAGAAAAGACTTCTCAGACAACACCTTCTGAGTTCTATACACACATAGACACAAGTCTCACCTCAACAAGAAGACAAAAGTAGAGAAAAAGCTGCATTTGATATTTGCACTTAATGAAATTGGGCGTGAAAATGTACGATGCTGTCAACAGAGCAGCAGGAGAGGAACACTATTCAAGTACTATAAAATCTAGCCATTATGGCAAGTGCAACCCATTGGCTCTATCCTAGAAGCTTCTGTTGCATGCAGTTCATGAGTGTACTCAAGCTATGTTGCAGTTTCTCAGGGTACAAGGGGTAGAGAAAATCTGAGTAGATGTTTTTTGAATCCATGCATTCGAAAAAAAGGTACTCAAGTGCCGTAAGAGGCCAAGCAACATCATATACTGATATTTGAAGCCTTCAGAGGATGTCACCAGTACTATTTTGCCCTTCAGATGCAAAGAACAATGGATTTGCAGTTACACACTTCACATGTAGATATAATATCCTAAATGAGATACTACATTGGTCAACAATATCAGATTCTAACTTCCATGTCTGAAGTTCAAATCTTAGACAAGGAATTTACTAGATAATAGAGGCACCTTCATTGGGTCCTGTGGACAGCCCACAGAAGGGAAATGGGAAAAGAAGGATACTTGTTTTTATACTTACTTCCTCCGTGCCCCACCTGGGCGACTAGGTTCAAGCTTTATGCGTTTCCCAGCTATGTCACTCCTATTTAATGATTTAAGTGCTGCTTCTGCGGCTCTAACATCATAAAATTCAATGAACTTATGGTGCCTCTTGTGTGGTGTTTCCCTTATCTGATGTTGAATAACAAATCAACGTACGCACAAAATTTAACCACAAACAAAAAGAGAACTGCCACACAGGAAAAAGAGCTCACAGTGAGATCCACTTACCTCTTTTACCTCCCCGTAAGCCCCAAATATTTGACGGAGATCTTCATTTGAAACTGATGGATCCAAATTAAATACTACCAGGGTTCCTTGATTAATATCCTTTTCTGATGGATTATCCTGGTGCAGTGTGAAAGGGGAAATGTAAAAAAAACATGAGAAAGGGAACTCTCATCTATCAAAAAACAAAGTTCAAACCACTGATAAGAGGTTATAGTGAACCTTAGGGATTGAAAAGTGAATATCCAGTTTTCTCCTCCTTAGTGGCTTGTTTTGCAGCTGACGCATGGCCGTTCGAGCAGCACGAATATCATAGTAAGATATCATTACAAAACCCCTGTGTTTGCATGCAGTGTAAAGAGTTCTAATGTCGCCATATTGCTACAAAAAGGTCATATAAGAGAGACAAAAGAAATTATTTAGTTCAGGAAAAATAAAGCATCTAAAGCAGCAGCCTGCGGACTAAGTTAAGCACTTTATAATTTGTACAGATTCTTTCATAATTAGTATCAATAAATGTCTATCATCTTATCTTGCAGAGTCTGAAATGACATTACTGAGAAATTATAAAAAATAGGCTAAAGGCTAAAGTTCCTGCAACTGCACCTATGTGTTTGAAAGCACATGATTTTAAAGGTAGATAAAACCTATAACAAGAGATGAAGTTGCGAAAATAAGAGATAGCAAAACAAAAGTCATCTCTGAGGCTTGTCACCTTATGCTGCATCGAAACATCAAAATATCAACCATTCAATGAAGTTCACATGACAACCCATATTATAAAAGGATACAACATCAGCTTCATTTTAACATAAAATTTAGATGTTAAAAACGAGAATAGTCTAATAGAAGAGACAAGATTAGAGAAAGTAGGTGTTTGAACAAATGTCAACCATGGCTATTTATGCTAAGACAACAATAAATTACCTCGAATAGAGATCTCAATTCTGAATCCTCAACATTACTATTAATGTTCCGGACAAATAAAGTTCTAGATGGATGCTCGCCATATGGATGTTCTCCAGCAACAGTTCCAACACCATTAGAAAGATTATAGTGAGGTCCTCCATTTCCCACAATGCCATCAGAAAAATTTAACTTGGAGACGCTGATGCTTAGGCCTTCCTGTGGATCATTTTCCAGTTCCATACCTCCTACACTGCGGAAAAGATCATCTTCCATGTCCTCTAGAGAACCCGGTAACTTAATAGGATCAAAATCATCCATTACAGCAGCTAAAAGGTCATCCTCATCTCCAGGAAGTAAGCTTCCAATAGCATGAGTTTCAATATCTTCAAGTAAATCACCGTTCTCTCCGTCCGAGGGAAGCTTATGAATATCAGAAGAGATATTATCGAGAAATCGATGGCCATGATCCATACCATTTAAGTCTACTGAAATTAGCACAAAAAAAGTAAAGAATTTCATGTTCTAAAGGCACAAAAGATAATTTACAGAGTAAGATCACGTACACTTTTTGTGTGGAAGAACTGGCAATGAGCTGGAGAAGAGGGACGCATCAGGTGAGGCATTATAGGCATTAGATCCAGGTGAAATCCCCCATCCATTACTTCTCAAATCTTTGGGACCATTAATTGGCGAGGAATTAGTAGGATCTAGGACACAAAATCCCTAAAACAGTTAGAATACGCAATATTGTGTCCAACAGGAATAAGGGATGATTAAGACAAATTACCAGCAGATAAATGATTTGAAGACTGCATCACATCGCCTTTCTGCTAAAAGAAAGAGGTTCACAATGCGTCAAAAATATTAAAAGGAACACAACCATATATAGAAGAGCACTAAACTCTGTTAAATAATCAAAAAGAACAAATACAATTGCATATAGCAAGCAACAAACAAAAAATGACAGGAAAACATGCAAGGTGAAATTTAATGCAATAAAGCAATCAATAGACAGCCAACTTTAAGAAGTTCAAGAAATTATTAAATAACCATCCCCTCCCTTTTGTTTCAAATGAAGTGGTCCTTCTGAACAGATTTCCTAGTTAAATAAAATTGCTAAAACTCGACAAAATTGAATCACAAAACAGTAAGGAATAGCAGTTAAGCTACACACATACATAAGAAACCTAAAACACACTTACCAAAACACTGATTTTCAGAAAAAGAAAAAAAATATCGAACTTTTCACCAAAACAGAAGGGTAGGTGAAAAACATAATTTCAAAGTTCAAATGACTACTTGGCAAAGCAAAATCTTCTGATTCAAAGAAAATTCCTCTCATATCTCCCAACAAAATCACCGCTGAATATATAACTAAAACCAATATCAGCCAATTCAATCAACCCAAAAAGGACTTCATTCGCATAACTTTAAAAAAAAAAAAACCGAAACAATCAGCCAATTCGATCAAACTACACTACCATTTCAGAAATCAACATAATTCCCACATTATAAAACCCAAACCCCGAAATGGGCCTACAGTATTTCCAAGATTAAACCAAAAGGACAGCCACTTCTAGCACTTAAACGATCATCCACATGAAAAGTGACACAACGAACTAAAAAATGAGAACAAAAACCTTTTTTTTTTTCTGCTGATGTATAGCATAAGAAGTATACCTCAAGTCCTCAACTATTGCTACTATCTGACGCCAAATTTTCTCACTCCTTTTCCTCTCTTTCCAAACACGAATTTTCAATTATGATTGGACGAAAGAGAAGTGCTTTTCTTTTCTTTTCTTTTTTTCTTTTTTCCTTCTTCAGAGAGAACAAAGAGAATGATTGAGAGAGAGAGTGAACGTGGGAGTTTTTAAAGGAACGATTTAGTTGGATTTAAATTTCCTTTGGCGTCCGAAATGGTGGATTTATTATTTATTAATTCAATTAATGTGAAGTTTCTTGTTCGGATAAACCCCGCCTGTGTTTTGCCCGTGTAAATCCACCGAATTTCGACTTTGCCATTGCCCCTTGGTTTATGCCGCTTTGGGATTGGATATGCTCTCGACCCTTTCAACACCATTTTTGGTCACGCCACCTTAAATTTTATTTTCAATTGAAAATCAAATGTAAGTTATTAACAATTTTGCAGTTATTCTTAAGTGCATCATTTAACAGAAATATGATTCTAATTGTTAATTTAAATGATTATTTTAAGAATTATAATATTTTTTTTAATTAAACCCGGATCAGGATTGTACATACTTAGAGCTACCTAAGGTCTAACTCTTCTAAACAAAAAGATTATTAATTGAGCTTCGAATTAATTTGAGCCTAAGTCTAACTCATGAGTCGGTCCATTGCTATCCCTAACTTAATTTTCCAGAATTTTAGCAAGTTTCTATGATGAGGACCTTAAGACCTCATCAACATATTTGGGTTGGAATTTAATCACTAATCTCTAAAGGTATAGCTTGTGAGAGGAGTATTTCGAATCTTACTTATTTCCACCACGCTTCCGCGAATAGCGGCGTAACCTAGACCGAGAGCGACTCCCATTTGTTTGGGAATTGAACTTACGACCTGGGGCAGTTATCAGGTCGTAATCTGGAGCTCTATTACCACCAATGTTTTAAAAACTGGACCGGACATCGAACTGGTCGAATGAAAGGTTTAAGGTTTAGAGGTTCAACCGGTAGTAAACCGCTATCAAACCGGAATATAATAAATAAAATGAAAATTTTATAAGAATAAATAAAAATAAAATATTTTATTGAAATAAAAAATACACCAATGTTTATTATTATCTAATGAACTAAAAATAAATAAATATGAGTTCAATATAAAACTTAAAATAACATTTAAGAGAAAAATTAATTACACAAGAAATAACAAAGAAAAATTGTCTACAAGTTAAATACCAGTCAATGTAACATTCACCTCACTCTCATAAGAAAAAATTACTCCTCAGGTTAATTTCAGCTATTATGTTGAAGGATATGCTTTCTATAACAAATTAACAATTAGAAAGGGTTTCAACTTTCAAGTTAAAAGGTAGAATCGCGGGATGGGTATGACAAGTACGCAGATTGATAAACTACAAGACACATTAACACGTAACTTCTTTCAACTTACTGCATCTTTCCCATTTCTTGACGGCTGCTAATATCAGCAAATAATGACAGAACTAGTCATAAAGAAGAACCTGTAGGTCCTGTACAAAACTTCCTTTCCTAGAGCTAGTCCACACTTTCACACGAGAAGAGAATTGATTTTGGGAAGAACAATGAATGCATCTTGACACTAGGAATCAAAAGACTAAGCAACTAATTCTGAATGTATCCAATGTACAGGGAATTAACTTCACTTGATGTATAATTCATCTGATTCAGATTTCAAGTGAATAGACAATATGGTCTAGTAATTAGTAATCATTATATGCTGGACTCCTCCAAACATCTTAACTCCTTGTGATAATGTAAACTAGGCACTAATCCTCGTTGGGAAGGGAAGGAAACATTAAGCTCCACCAAGTTATCTCTGCAACCATTTTGAAGTTATATTCCATTTATCACA
>JANKYE010000002.1:33543401-33563867 GCA_032467995.1 Erythroxylum dillonii
GGCATTACTTAGTACCTTGAAGGACACGCGAGAAAACTATGACACCAACTACGCTAAAGGCGTACAACTCGTTTGGAATAAATTATCGATTACACAAAGTCAGAGTGGAAGTATGTATACTTGAGTCCAGATCTTTTGTTTAATATTATGGTGTCTTGTTGTGTTTAATAAATTTCAACCATTTATTTATGTGGGTCACGCATAAGATTCGCGTGAGTCCCACAAAATAAACGACTGAGATCCAATAAAACAGAATAAGCTAGAGTAATATTGGACAGAAGATTTGAATTCTGTATACCTTAGGTAAATTCTAGATGTATTAGACGAGACAACAAAATCCTCTCTTACTCTTCTAACTAACGGGCACAACCTTCATCTTCCCTTTTAGAAACTTAACGGGCACAACCTTCATCTTCCCTTTTAGAAACTTTACTTTTCTAAGGTAGTCTTATTTATCTTCATTTCCTTATTTAGAAGAGACCGTTGTCGTAGAAGCAAAATAAGATTCTTTTTTTTTACTTTACCTTAGCAGAGCAAAAAAACCCTAAAGCCTACTGGCTGACTTATTCTATCACACGAGTAAACCCTTCTTAGAGGTTAATGGGAATAATAAATTTAAAATTTAAAAGATTTAACTGGTATTAGATTATCGTAAAATTTATTAAAGATTAAATAAAATTAAAGAATTTTAAAAATTATTGAAGGAGCATATCCTTGTCTATCAAATAATTTAAAGTATAATTAAAAATCAAACTTTTAAATAAAAATTAATATATTTATTTTAGTTTATAAAATTTATCGTAATAAAATAAATTAATTCACACTTACAAAATAAATTAAAACATAAAATGTGATTTTGTTCAATATAATTTAGAAAAAGAATAATATATAAATTACTAATTATATCTGCATTATATTTGGTAGAACTGTTGCTAATATACCAACTTCAATAATACACAATTTTACTTCAAACTAATAAAGAGATTGTTTTCAACTAACCCATAAAAAGGAAACCAAATCTTCTGTCTCATTTATCCAGTACATATTATATCTTCCATAGTTATAGATTTTTAATCTATGGCTGTGGATGAGTGGGACATAATAGGTACTGGATAAATGAGACAGAAGATTTATAGCTCAAAAAAAGGGAGAAAAACAGTAGACTAAAATGGTACGACACGTGCTTAAATGTGTGTATTGCAATTAATTGTTTTCATGGGTTTCTTCGGCATGGGATCACCTGTGCCGTTTAGCCTGTTTTAAGACTGTGCTATTAATTTTTATCTACATATTTTTATAAATTTTACGTAAATGTGTGGATGAAAATTAATAGAATTAAGGCAGAACAAAGGTCAATGACAGCCATGGTTTTAAAAACCGGACCAGCCGGTTCGACCGGTGACTGGTCGGCTATTTGGTCCAGTTTAACTATAAAAATCGGTATGCAATTGAACTAGTCTGAACCGGTCAAAACCGGTCAATTGACTGGTTGGACCGGTCCGGTCTGACTGATCCGACCACTAGTTCAATCAATTTTTTTAAAAAATATTTTTAATATTATTTATAATTAAATATAATTATTGCATAATTATAACGTCATACCTGTTCGATCGGTGGTTAAACCGGTTAAATCAGTGACCAATAAAACTTCTAATTCAATAATCGATCCGAGTTTCAGAATAATGAGGACAAGAGAGAATTTGTATTATTCTTTCACAGAAGAGCTCTCTTCTCTATCCAATATCCCCTAACAAGCACGTGTCAACGCGTAAGGTTGAGCTGGTAAAATGATGATGTGGCAAAATTTTACAGGTCAATATTGACTCAACCGCAACCGTCGATCCCCTAAGAAGTGGTGCCCACATGAAGCTCCTGTCCAAGTCCTGACCGTTGGTAGACAAAAGTCTTCGTTTTATGATTTCATATGGAAAAAGCATACGAAACAACGGCTCTTGTTAGGGAGAGAGACGATGTTGTTATAGTTTTTAGCTTCACAGGTATGTATGTTTACGTGTCTTCGGCATCTTCAGGTGAATTCCGTATCTCATGAGAAGCTATTGCTTGTTGATCTCTTCCACTGAAAATTTTGAGTATATGGGTCTGTTCACGGCACTTCGTAGAGTTGGTTTATCTTCGAGGATTTCGTTTTATGCTGGAATTGAATTGCTTGTTATTGTGATTCTTTTGGGTGATCTTGATTTTCGTTATGTGTTTTATCAAGTTTTAATTGGGTTGCTTTAGCTGGTTATGGTTGTATTTGTCTACGTTCAACTCTAGGTTGACTTGAGTTTGTGAGCTTGAGGAGTTGTGGCCTTCTTTAATCTGGGTTTCGAGTTTTTAGACTGAAGTTGGTGATTCCCTCATTAAGTATTCAAAATAATATGGTGTGTGCGGAGCTTACTTTAGGGCGTAGAAACAAATAAGAACTCTTGAATTGAAACAGAAAGGAGACGTAAATCCAGTATCCATAATTTAAGATTCTAGGATCTGTTTCCTATGTAAATTACTAATAACATTCGCTAAAGACTCTTTTCTTTTTCTATTCTGTTTCACTAGCTTCAGTTTTGTTATGTTCTTGAGCCTGGTGTGCTTACTCCTGTTTTCCATGGTTTTCTCTGTTTGTCAAAGAATGTATACATTGGCTTTAAAAGTTCCCCTATTACAGCTCAACTTGCTGATTAGCAATCACCTTTAAAAATTATTTCATAGGAAGTGTTGATGAGGACTTTAAAACAGTGACGTTAAAATATATTGGATTACAAGCTAAATTTACCTTTCATACTTGTGCACATGCTCTTTGTTGGATCACCATTCCAATCCCATAATTTTGAACTATTTTTTGATCATCCAGTTGCATTCCCTATGTGGACACCTAGGTGCTGCTAACATCTTTAGTTTTGAAGTTCCTCCGACCTGTTTTTACATGTTCATTTGTCCACTGCAGTTGTCTGCAGCCATTCTTTTTCCTCTGCCAAGCCTCATTCTTTTGTGTAACTCTTCATTCCTATTTCTGATTAATTTTTTCCTTGTTTTGTGACAACAGTCTCGGCAGGTGCTTTAATTGTTTAGGGGCTTTACTTTACCCCTGATGTTTCATAGTCGAGATTGTGGTGCACACATCAAGAACAGAGCAAATGCCAGCATTACAAATGAAGGCCAAGTTAAGCACAGCTTCTGTAATAGACACAAATCGAGTTGGTGTGTGCCAAAAGTCTAGAGTAATATCCAAAAAAGCATGTTCTCATGCTACCTATTCTCTACAAACACCAGAATCAGACCTGTGTGTACGGAAATGTGTGGATTGTTGTGGTAAGTTGATAGACTATCAAGTGTTGTTTATATTTTTGAACCTGCAAGATTATGTAACTTTAAGTCCTTACTTGTAACTAGCCTTGCATACTCTATGGCTATTTCCATCTCAATTTCTTTACGGAATAACGTACCTTTGTGGAGGTCTTACATCTCAAAAGATATCAAGTTGACGTGTTGTAGATGTGAAATTTGACTTTCATTTTACAGGAAACTTTAGTGTGCAGCAAGTACTTTTCTGTTGGTATCTGTAATCTTTGCTGTGTAGTTGACTTTATTTGGATTTACTTATTTATGCATCTAACCACTTCTTTTTTCTAGACTCTTCGAGAATAGATATACAGACTCAAAATGATGGAAGTGACAAAGCTACTTGTCATCAAGGATTGCTGACTGAAGCAGATATTCAGTTTCAGAAACAGTCATCAGTGTCTATAGATTCTTGCACCACGTGGAGAATGGTGAGATTTGAATGACATTATCTTGTTGATACTTTTTCCCTTCCCCTTGGGGAAAAACTCTTCTATGAATTCCACCATATGAGAATATGATTAATTTTATGCTTTAGAAACTGTTTTGTTACATTTTACACCTTATATGTAGTGGAAATCATCAGTTCGCCTGAACTTTGAAATTGAAAACTATGATTCATGCAAAAAGGTTGTTATTTTCACACTGGCATTTATAACTGTTGCTTAGATCATATTTTATGTTGGAAAATGTAACATGTCCCCTCCTATTTTAAGCCTATTATTTGAACTCAACTGCTCTATGCATTTGTTTTTTCTATTTTTTATTTTTCCTTTATTAAATTGATTCTGTTGTTCTATTTCATTTGTAATTTCAGAGAGCATACCTACCTTGCATCTTCAACCACTTTACTTGAACTTCTGTAGGTGTCTATTATTCATTTGTTTTTCCATGAGAATTTCTGGATTACGTGCATCAATTCTTGTGTAATTTTGATTTTCCAATTACTGTTTTGTCCATATACCATATAGAGGCTACACCATTATTCAATGAGAATCTGAACATTGAGCCTTTGGTTTTGTTTGTGCTTCCTTTTGTATTTATTACAATCCAAAAAGATCATAACATAAGATAATATTAGGATTTCTCAATCTTATGTGTGCTGGAAATGGACATCTATCAACTACTTTTGAACTTCTTCAGATTCAGAAGAGTTTATCTTGTCCATGATAAGAACAGAAAGGGTCATGAAAATATTGTTGAGGAGAAGAAGCATATTCCCAAGTTTATGCTTCCTTTTATTTCATGAAGTAAATAATGGTTTAAATTCTAGTCTCACTTGTCACTATTGTTCACTGACTATAATGCAAGGTTATCAAAGGATGATCAAAATTTCCTTTATTACATATCATTGATTTCTCTTTGATCTATTGTTTGGAAATGCTTTCTATGGCACAGCAATCATGTCTCTAAATACCTGATGGTTGCTTATACGTGATGGCTCATTGACTTGCAGGGGTCTGTTAATTGCACATCAAACTTGGAAACAATTTTCTCCCCTTATTTGGAGCCTGCTGAAGTCCACAGTGTGCTAAATATAGATGATTCAGGTTTGAACGATACTTATGTCTTAATGTGCATACTATTAAACTGTATATGGGAATTAATTTAGCTTATCACTACCAAAAAATGTTGGCCATCTCAGGGTGCATATTACCTTTTTTAAGGTTGTCATGACAATTCATAGCTTCTTTTTGAGTTTACATATTGTATGTACATTTTTATGGGAACCTTTCTTGTTGAAGGCTTGTTGGTGTTCCAGTTTGGCTAGTTTAGCGGACATCTAATTTTAACTATCCAAGACTTGATTGTGGACAATGTTTGATTGGTTGAAGATTGAACGCTGGGGTATGAGAGATCTTGTAGATGGACATATTTAAAAGTGTGACGCAGATTTGTAAATTATAATCCCCTTCTTCACTTATTGCTCAGCTTGGCCAATAGCTTGATATTTCTGTGTCAACTGTGTGAAGTTACTCTGGTCAATGCTAATCAAATTCTGCTGAAGCAAAGGGATTGTGAAACATATAAAGCTCAAAAAGATTCAAGTTAAATTTAATCCTGAGGATATCCAATGTGCTTATTCAGTTATTTGTCTATTTTTTATAGGAAGCAACAACGATCTTAATGTGCCAGGGATAAAAGCTTATGGAGCTGATGATGACACAAAAACATCAGATTTTCAAACTTGCAATGTATCAGATTTTTTCATCTGTGACATGATTATTACCGATTTACCCTTTGATGGGAACATTGTTGATGATATCACCAAGACAAATCCTTTTCCTGATTACAAGTGTACAGAACCAAACATGTTTGATATGGGCGATGAGTGCATAATGCTTCCATATCTTGAGGATACTGCCAAAATGACTTGTTCAAATGATACAGAAACATGGGAACCAGCAATCATAGAACCTGATAGTTCTAGCTTTTACCTAGCTATCAATCAAATAAGGTATTGCAACCAGGAGGCTGATCTAGGTGCTGACTTAGATCAAGCTGATGATTTTGATCCTCAGTCGTTCATAAAAAGTCAACCAGAATTGTCAGATGTGGTATCAAACTTTCATCCCACAACACTCCCTAAGGACGCCTTGAGAAGGAGGTCTACAACTCTGGTACTTGATCTGGATGGTGAGAAATTTAAGCAATTTAAGCAATTGCTTTCTTTCTGAACAAATATTCTTTTCTTTCACATTAACTTAATATTCGTATGATATAAATGAAATGATTCTGTAAAAGTTGATTCTTCATTGTTTTAATTGTATTGTTTCTGATATTCATAAGGAAACCTGTTAGATTTAGTGGTATTGTAGTTGAGTTAGGATAAAATAATTATGAGATGTCCAGATTGAATACTGATTAATAGGTTAAAATTAATAATTTGACTGCACTGGCAACCAGAACTGGTCAGTGGGTTTCAAATTTTTGTAACTGACCATGTCTGTTCTGGCATATACGAAGACACACCTAAAACTTGGATTACAATGTATTTAAGGTGTGATGTGAAGGATCTTCATACCATTATGTCATTATGTGGCTGGGAACCGTCTAATTTGGTTTATCATTATTTTTCTTGGTGTATCTTCTTCCAAAGTCATTATGCTCACTTTTCATTTCTGGCAGTGGGATCCAAGATTTGGGTCATATGATTTCTCTTTTATTTATATGTTGCTTTGCTTATTTACTTTCTGCAGAAACACTTGTTCACTCTACCTTGGAACATTCTGATGATGCGGACTTCACCTTTACCGTATTCTTTGACATGAAAGAGCACATTGTCTATGTAAAGCAGAGGCCTTACCTCCACACATTCTTGGAGAGAGTTGCAGAGATATTTGAAGTTGTTATCTTTACAGCTAGTCAAAGCATATATGCTGGGCAACTCTTAGACATATTGGATCCAGATGGGAAGCTAATATCTCAGCGATTTTATCGTGAATCATGCATTTTTTCAGATGGAACTTACACAAAAGATTTGACAGTTTTAGGTGTTGATCTTGCAAAGGTTGCTATAATTGATAATTCGCCACAGGTTTGTAATTTCCAGTTGTTTTGATGTTACACATTTTGAGTACTCTTTCTTGCGTCATATTCCTCTCCTTTAAAATGCTGCACACAATCTGTTATACTGACAGCGTTATGTAGAACTACTTGAACTTGTTTACAAAATTATTATCAATTAAGTTGGACCATTCTACCAAGTATATCCGTAACATGGTAGTCTGGATTTTTCATTCTGCAATCCTGATGGAATAGGATGGTTTTGCTTTTAAATTGTTATGGAATTTCTGATTCATTTTGTTGAGGTTAAGACTTTGGGATCTAATCATGGGTTGATATTGGAATCTGCAGTCTCTGTCATTTGCAGACTATTAGCGTCTTGCTTTATGTTTCAAATTAACATAGAGGTTAGTTATATGAAAGCATATTTGGCTTGCCTGCCAACCATACCAGACAGCTTATAACATAGATATGGGGAAAGCAGTTTACCTCCCGGGTGAAAGGAAACGAACTTATATGTTTCTTTTCTTTTCTAATTTAACCAAGAATATGTTTTCTTTTTACTTTGCATTATGACCTAAGTTCACTAATCTTGTGCTCTCTTTCTTTGGTTACAGGTTTTCAAGTTGCAAGAGAATAATGGGATTCCTATTAAGAGTTGGTATAGTGATCCATCTGATTGTGCTCTAATTTCATTACTTCCTTTCTTAGAGATGTTGGCTGATTCTGATGATGTCCGCCCCATCATCTCAAAGAGATTTGGTAACAGGGAATAGGAGTCCTATGTCCTTATTAGTTTGATATAGCTTCTTGTCCTGGAGTTTAGTTTTTCACAGAGTTTCGTTTCTAACTTCGACGGTCATTAGCTTTTTTTTTCAACTTTCATGGTGTTTCATTATAGAATAAGTTAGTGCTTGTCCTAATGTTACGTCAGCTTTTGTTCCTTGTTCCTTATAGTTTCTTTGTCCGTCTGACAACGTGATGGGATGCTCTAGATTTTCTCCAAGTTAGTTCTAGTGGTTGTCTCCTCTCTTTTTGTTGTACAGTTGCTATTGCAAATAAAATTCATGACGGTGTTTATATGAGCTTTGATCATGTGAAAGCATAATCATGCAGAGGCTTGCTTGCTTTCTAGCCATGGAATTTCTGATTCATTCCACACTTTTTAGCATTCTATGTTCTAACTTTTCGAAATTCACTTATATTGTCGATAAGAAGTTTGATGCAAATTTCGGAAGAATTCCTCCATAGCACGGTCGAACTTTGCAGCGATGTGTTATATGGACGATTGCGAGAGATTAGGGACGGTAATGAGTTGGGTTGGGTCTGAGCTTGAGCTTGAGCTTGAGCCCAATCAAGGCTCAACCAATTTTTTAATTAAAAATATAAAATGATGTCGTTTTTAACGTAGAGCCTTAAGTCGGACTGATCAACCTTAGTCTGATCCTATTAAATTTAAGTCAGGTTAGCCTTGGGCCTAATTGTCATTCTTATAGAGGGATAACAATCGGAACAATATCAGGGATGATAATGAATTCGGAGACGGTCAGATTCGGTTGATTAATATTTTTAAATCAAAAGTATAAACCTTTTAAAAAATTTAAACATACCATAATTAGAACAATATCTATCCATATGCTCTAAAAATATCAATTCAATATATAACAATTTATACATTTAAGTATTTTAAATAACTTTTAATAAATTAATATTCAATAGTAGTAATAAATTCATGTAGGCCCTTCCAGTAGTGTTTCATGGGCCTGCTCTACTAATTATTACTAATCTTCGTCTTCGCGTCGCCTGGTTCTAGCCTGTTTCAATCGCGCCTCTGTTTCTGGTTTTCTCTGTAATTGACTCTCTCTCCCGGTCGCTGTCATCATCACAAGTCTCACCTGGATTTCTTACCCTCGTTTTGTCGCTGATCTACCCGCCTCTCTATCGCTGTTAGGTTGGAATTTTGTTTGTCTTGTTATATCTTTGCTGTGGATTGCATTTGTCATGCATATTATTCCATAAGGATGACAGGGGGGGAAATTAAAGCCTGAAAGAGAAGGAATATTTGCTTGCTTTTTTTTATTTATTTCAATTTGTGGTGAAATACTGCCAGCAGATTTCATAAAAGTCTCCCCATCCTTCTGGGGCTTTCCGGTTTTTAGTTTCAATCTAGGCGGTCGCCTTCAATGATAGTTTTAATGGTTAATCCATTTCCCTGAAGATTATGTGTTGGTACTCGAATTTTTATGAAATTTATGTTTGTATCTTTCTACGGTGTTTATGGATGATTGGTCTTTTATGTTCCAATGAAGCTTTTCTTTGAGATATTGTTAATTGCTTCTGCTGTGGTTGTTCTAATTTTGCTACTGGTTGGCCTTTAGCCTTCTTTATTTTCTTAATTGTGATCTTGATTGAACCATACAGGTTCTGTAATTGACTCGATTGTTATACGATAATTCAGTAGTCGCTAGGTAGAAGAAATGGGAGAAAGGAAAGTACTGAACAAGTATTATCCACCTGACTTTGACCCGTCAAAGTTGCCTAGAGTCAGGAGACCAAAGAACCAACAGATTAAAGTACGGATGATGCTTCCCATGAGCATCCGATGCAATACCTGCGGTAATTACATTTACAAAGGCACCAAGTTCAATTCCCGCAAGGAAGATGTTATTGGCGAGGTATTAGTTTCTCATTGTATTTATTTTCTTATTCTTTCTGTTCGTTTTCTTTCCAACATCAATTAACAACAATAATTTAAGTGCAGACATACCTGGGCATACAAATATTTAGATTTTATTTCAAGTGTACCAAGTGCTCTGCTGAGCTCACCATTAAAACTGATCCTCAAAATTCAGATTACATTGTTGAGAGCGGTGCCACCCGCAATTTTGAACCCTGGCGAGCTGAGGATGAGGTTCTGCATTTCTTCACTTTTTCTCTTATGTTTCTTTTGACAAGTCGAATTATACTTCATCATGATGCAATTTTAAACATTGTTCCTAATGTTTCCAGGAAATGGATAAAATGGAGAAGAACAGAAATGCGGAGGAAATGGGAGATGCAATGAAAGCTTTGGAGAACAGGACTTTGGATTCTAAGAGGGAGATGGATATTATTGCAGCTCTTGATGAAATGAAGTCTATGAAGGTAACTTTTTTTTATTTCTATACTGATTTGCTTTCTGATTTTCCTATATACATATACTGGTTATGGGACAGTTAAGAGTTACAGATATATTCTATTCTTTTTGTTTAGGACTGTATGCTAATGTACTTTTATTTATGTTCTGCAGTCTAGACATGCAACTGTAAGTGTAGATGCAATGCTTGAAGCGTTGCAGCGGACAGCGGCAGAGAAGGTAAGCTTAATGAAATAGTTCATCCAAATATTCTATTGGCTGCATAACAAGTTTGAAACTTGATGTTTATGGTCTCCTTGTTTTGTACTCTATTGTAATTAATATATCTTATTCTTATGTAATTGGGATTGCTCCTTGAATAAATTTGCATGATACTCTTGAATCAATTGACTAAAATGTTTGTTGTAACCAATTACCTAGCTCTAGTTACTTTTAAGGTTTGAACTAAATCTAATGCAAAAGAAATTAAAGTCTATAAAAGAAATAAAAGAGGAAAGATTAGTTAACCACAAATTTTAATTTGGTGGGATAAGGATTGGGAATTGAGTTTACGTCAAAGTAGGCTGAAATTTAGATTGTGTTAGGTTTCCTTATTAGATAGGAAGTAGTAGTAGTATACGTTATTCTATTTTAGATATGCTTTCCTAGTTGTCAAAGAATTTCTATTATCGTTGATTGAGGAAGTACTATAAATGTGGTATTTGAGAACATGGTGAAGAGATTGAATTTACTCACGGAAAAACATCCAAATCCTTACAAAGTTGCTTGGATAGATGATAGTACTATACCAGTTGCTCGAAGGTGCTTGATGTCTTTCAAATTAGGAATATATGAAGACTCTATTTGGTGAAATGTCATTCCTATGAAAGTATCTCACATTTTGCTTGGGCAACCATGGCTTTATGATTGCAATGTGTAGCACTTCGGAATGTAATAATCATCACAGTAGTGTGGGATTTTGCTTCATTTCTTTATGTTGAGAATTTGTACAGGCATGTAATAATCATCACAGTAGTGGGATTTTGCTTCATTTCTTTATGTTGAGAATTTGTACAGGCATGTAATAATCATCACGGTATTATGGAATTTTGCAGCCATTTATATGTGTAGTTTTTATCAAGTTACATGTAAGGATAATGTTGTGAATTAAGTGTACGAGTGTTATGGATTAAGATGTGCATATTAAGTTATTTATTTTGGTGTTTGCATTCTAAGCTTTCTCATCCTTATTCTTGTTATTCTTGTATGTGCTTACAGGAGAAGAAGTTTGAAGAAGAGGATGAAGCTCTTATAAAATCAATATTTCATGTTAGTATTGAAATGCCTTCTTGATACTCTTTTGTTACTCACTTATTGCACCAAATCTCTTTTGGGTCTTATCATGGTTTACTTTGTGTTAACAATCAAGCAGAGGCCAGAGGAGGTTATTAGAAGAATCTCAGATGAAGAATCTGATGATGAAGATGCTTCAGCAAGTAACAATTTCAAGGTATAATCTACTAGCCCTTTAATTTGTGTATATCTACTTACAACTCCATTCATTTCTTTTATTTTGCATAACAAAAAAGTTCAGAAAAAGATGCCCAGGTATTACTGAGAACTAAGAACTAGCCATGTGCCATTATGACAGTCTTTTTATATACATAATGCTTTCCCTAAAACATTTTCCTAGAATGATGCAATTTTTAAACAATGTGATTTTTTATTGCATTGGTTTATTACCCTTTTGCGAGCTATTTCTTTGGATTATTTTAATTTGAAAATAGTATTATTCTAATATGAATAGAATTATAGAAAAGTCTTAATAACGCTATAAGAACTATCATGATCCAGTTAATATAGAGACTTTCAAAAACACAATAATAATGAATATATTTTCTGTTTCACAATATTCTTTTAAAATTGTTCTAAAAGGAATTATTAAAAAAAAAAGACTTCCCCTTTATAATGGGTTTATGATTTTTCTAAACTACCATCATCTTTCTCATAATTTGGTTTTCCAATCTTATAAATTTTGTTTTTGTTTATGACTGATTTTGGTGACTATCCTAAATGATCATGCTATAGTGCCAGCACGCAGAGAAATAATAAAGAAAAAGGGAGAGCATCCTATATTTAATTTCTCTCTTGGAAGTAACCTATCATATTATCAATCTTTTATACCCATTTCATTGGTTGCGGCATCACTCTTGATCCTGCGCACTGAGCTATTGTATTCAAAATATAATATGATCTCAAGGTAGATCAGCTTGTTTTTCCTTGCTGGGATATGAATATTGTGTTCGCTAACCATTTCCTTGCTTGCTTAAATGCAGAAGAGAAAGATCGTTGACGAATTGCCAAATAAGCCAACAGATGCATTAACAAAAGCCACATCAGATGTTCCAAGTAATGGAGGTATGCTCACTCTTTCTTTCCTGCTATTTTCCGATCTGATCATTTTGACTAGGAGTTTATATATATCTTTCTTTGCTTTTTGTATGATCACTGTTAGTGATAGGAAGCTAGTATACTTTGAGCTTTAAAACTTTAAAAGCTATGTCCTGCTTCAAGTGATACGATAAGGATTAGATGGATAATGAATATGCCAAAATAACTTGGTAGTTCTTCACACTGGTTTAATTCTAGTTTTTAGATATTGAGGTTAGAACTTGAAAATACTTGCAATTCAGTATATCTAAACAACACACTAGACCTGTGAATTATAGTGCACATGCGGCAACTCTTCACGTGTGAGTTGAGATCATTATCATGTAATATAGTCCTAATCCCGATATTTTCTCTAAAGTTTCAAAATTTTCATGTAAATGCATTAGTCTTTCTTTCTTATAACTTGTGAATGCATTGTCAATCTACTCTATAACTCATGGCCTCTTTTACACTCAATAATATTTTGATTAGTGACGTTCAAGCAATTCCCCTGGAATATTTTAATGGTTTCCTGTCTAGGTGTGGGCTGTTGAGTTTACTTGTGTTTCCTCACTGTACTGTTTCGTTTTATATTTTATGTTCTTACTTTTAACTTTAATAATTAGTATGCGTTAATAGCTGGCATTCTAGTATGTTTCTTCATTTGCTCTTTGTTTCTACACTTGTGTTGCCTTCGTTTTCACCAGGCAATCAGTGTTCAACGGCAATTATTCGATGGGACAACAACATTATATCACTATTCCATAGTGGTTACCTAATACTAGTTCCTAAAATAGATACAAAAATCCGTATTTAATCATAAAATTGAAATTTTATGTCTTAGTTGGACGTGATTTTTTGGTAAACCGAACATTCTTGCTTAACCAATTCATGTATTTAAAGTGGTGGCATTGGTCCCATTAGGGCTTCCTAGGCCTGAAAATAAAACAGTACCTGGGCTCGACCCGAGGCTAGATTGAGCTTAATTTGTAATAACAAAACATTGTTTGATTGGAAAAAATTAATTAAAAAAGTAGTTGTGCTTTAGAGTGGGCCAGACCATTGAGCAGGAGTCAAAACTCTTGCCTTCGAGTCCAGCTCAAGGCATGAAAATAAAAGAAAAAAGTTCGAGCCTGGCTCAAAATCTAGTTAACTTGAGCTTGTTTGAGAAAAATTGCCAACACTATCAAGAACGGATATTATGGTTGAAAGGAATATATTATTTGGCAATAAACTTCCTTATACAACTTGGCATTGAGGATTGAGTTTTACTAAAATTAATTTGATCATGTTAGGCTCTTTATTAGTCTTTTATTTATGATAATTAATTTCTGTGAAGTTTTTTTCTTCTGAAAATTGTTGCTGGAAAAGTCGTGTTGTATCAATTGTTGTAGTCTTATGAAATGTCTAATATGACAGTATTAACAAATTTAATGTATTATCTGCAGAAAAATCAAGTGGTTCAGGTCCGAAATTGAGAACTCCATTGTTCACGATTTCTGTCACGAAGAAAGAAGATGCATTTGTTGATAGTAGCAAGCAAGTCGTAGCAGAGGAGAATAAAGTAGCGGAGTCAAGTAAAACTGGCGCTGCAAATACTGTACTTCAATCATTATGCCATAACTACGAGACTGATGATGATGGTGGTGGTGACACTGATAGTTAATGATTGTTGAATTGTCATATTGTTTTCTGAAATGGTCAACTTAAATTGAACTTCCACTATTTCAATGTATGATACTCACAAATGAAAAGTAACTAGCACAAAAGCATGAACTGAGAGCAACTGGGTGACAAAGAACCCTATTTATTTCTTAATGTGTTCTGGATTTGTCAATATAGACTCATTTGACAGGATTATGTTGAGCCATTATCTGTCTTAAGCAGCTAAGTTTTTTGGTATCTGAATCGAAGCAGTGTGAAATTCCTTCTAAGCGTTTCATGATCTTTATTTTCCTATCAGAATATTTTAAGACGCTACACAACACATTACCCTGTCTTATAGATAGCTGAGGAGAACTTTAGGGTATATTTGAAAGTTTAGGATGGAATGGTAATTAATGGAACGGAATGGAATGGAATGGAATGGAATGGAATGGAGTGGAATGAAATTGAATGAAATGAGCCACTCCATTGTTTGGAAATTTAAATAAAATAAGAGAGGAATTTCTTTAACCATTGTTTGAAAGTAATACTAAAAATAAATGGAATGGAATGACTTGTAATATTTTTTTCTAAAATTACCCTTATAATAAAATATGCATAGTTGTCATAAAACTATTTTAGTAACTTCAAAACATTTCAAATTGTAAGATATCTAAACATATAGCATAGGATAAAACACACGTCTTACAAAACTTTCCAAATACATAACACATAATAAGCGCACGTCCATCAATGAACAAAGAAGACGACACCAGCATCAATAAAAATTTCTGATTTCTTCACATATAAAACGTGTCAAGAAGATGAACACAGAAGAATAGTCAATGCTTACCTGATGAAACAAAGATAGATGATCCTAGCAACTGTGAAAAAAAACATTTATCAATGGAAGAAGCCAGTTGAAGGAGAAACGCGATGGACGTAGTAACATGTAGCTGCGTAGGTATTTGTTGGACTAGGGTTGTAATTTCATTAATTTAAGGATATTTTTGTCATTAAATTAAGAGTTGGAAGGCAAGCCATGTCATTCCATCCCTGACCCCCTCAATTTGGGGGGTCACAAAATATTAAATTTTGGATGGCAAAGGATAGATTCCAAAGCCATTAATTGTCATTCTATCCTGTTTCAAAATAAACTTCCGAACAATGACCTGAGTCATTTAGGCCATTCCATTTCATTCCCTTCCATCCCTCCATCCACATCCAAACATACCCTTAAGAAAAAGCAAACATACTCCGGAGCAGTAGATATTACGTAATGGCAGAAATTGTTTATACGAAAGAAGAGAGAGGATATTGCAATCGTCAGTCAAGACATTCTCTACCAGTGTCTGGCTGGCTGTGTAGCTTTTGCCGTATTGTACACAATTTCATGAAACCATTACACTTGTTCTCAAGCAAATTCCCTATACTGTTTCTGCGAGAAAATCTCCTCCTCAACTTCTGCAAGCACCCCTCTAATCCTCGAACTTAATCTTCTTTGGCGCTGGTAGGATGTTACCCACCTTTAACAAAACAGAAAAGGGATAAACAGTACGATCAAGCTAATTAGTTAAAAGACTAGTTGATCCTAAATGAGAATAGTTGCATTGCACAAGAATCATTTCAAAAGCATACTCCTTTTAGCCAGTAGTCAACCTACTGTCCTTGCAATATCCAGTCTAGTAAAAAGAACGACTTACAATTTCCGGGCACTCAAAATCCATACCCGCAGCTTCTATTCTTTTCCGTCTCTTCCGATCTCGCTTCATGATCTTCTCCACCAATTTGTTGTGCTCTTCCAAAGTTCTTTCCTGAATGATCAAGTGACAGAAAAATGATTTTAGTAAATAGTTTTCCCCAAGCCATTAAGAACCAATTAACAATTTGTCATGAGTTGTCATCTATTATTCTTACTAACCTTGTTCAGTCGTTTTTGTTCAATTTGCACCCAGTCCACTGGTTTCTTTCGATAATCGAACCCTTTCCACCTATTTATTCAGAAAACCGTAAGGGGAAAAAAGATGGATGATAACGAATATAAAAAAAAAAGTAATGCCAGACCCGCTGGAAACAAAAGCAACCTCTATATTCTGAGAGAAAAACTGTACGCATGACCTTCCTTGAATCATGGCTATTATAACTTGAAGATATTGGCAATATTCGGGTATTTTCACAATATGCTACTTTAGATAAGTTTAATAACAAAGTCAATTTATACCCTTAAATTGTGTCTTAACCATATACACTTTGAGAAGTCTAATAAGGGCCTATTGTATTTCAACTGGCATCTTGCTAATTCATCCACGAAGAAACACAAAAACAGATAACCAAGTACGATAATCACAAAAACAAACTGAAATCCATGAAAACCTCAACAGCTGACTAAAATTGGTTTTTAAGAATATAAAAAGTTTTATAAACATATATTTACAGACTTAAGTACTCGAGAAAGTTCACAATTTATTACAGTTTCAGGGAAATGATCCATTTTGTTAATGCTACAGTGATGAACAAAGGAGGCATATAACAAGTATAGATCAATTACAGCTTTGGATGAACATGTTCAGGGAGGATGAGATGGACTTGTAGTAGGTGCTCAAACAACAGATAATTATGCATACAATCAGCTACAACTTCAGCCACCTGCATTTCACAAGAGTCCCTTTCAGTAACCAAAATGGTAGGTTTTGCAAGATATTAAACACTAAAGTCAGTTAAGAAAACCTCGGGATCTTCAAATTCGATGAATCCAAAATGCTTCGACTTTCCGGTCTGTTAACGACAAGGTGGCAGATGAATAAGAACTAGTAATAACCATTGTACTCACATAATGGGCACTTGAAAGTGATATAATGACCTCATTTTACCAACACTTGAACAGTATATGATGTGAGATGGTGTACACAAACAACAGGGATATAAAAACACTTGCATACATAAATTTTTCCACTATTCAAGGTGAATCCACTCTAAATTTCCTGTTTTATTATGCACATATAAAGTAAGATCAAATCACAGAATTTGATTTTTGAAAAATTACATTATCACAACCTATCATGACGTTGAAATGCAGACTCCACATAAAACATAAACCAGAACCAAATTTTCTTATCAGGTTGGCGATGGATGAGAGCGACCATTTCTACGCAAGAACTAACATGCAGAAAAAGAATCTGCTCAAATTAATAGGTTTTTAGTCTACCCTTCAGCATTTAAGTCTTAAATGGGGTAAGTTTAAACAATTGCTGTTAATATGAAACCTAACAGCTTGGAATTATTTCCAAGCTTGCTTTTGCAAAACCTATGATTGAAGCACCAGGGAAAAAGACCACACATATCCTACATACTAATACCATAAAAGCTTCCAGAAGCAGAACTTTTCCCCACCATAATTTCATTTGTAAAACAAAAACTTGAGTTTCTTCAATTTTTTGTGTTCATGTACAAGTTGAAGAATATACTCATTTAATTATGACTAATCATTTCTTAATAACTATGTAAAAAATTTTCAAAAAAATCATTTAGAAGATAAAAGGCACAAAATCTACAGTTGTTACCCTTCATTCTGACCAAACAGAAAATGATATCATTTTTATCATTGTCAATAAAGAAATTACACCTTTGACTTCTTCTAAAGGGTAAAAAGTATTAAATCACACAAAGGATTCATTTATAGAACGTGAGCCTCATTTAGTCAAGATAAAGAAATGAATAGATAAGTTTACAATATCACCATATTCATGTAAATATCTATGGAAATATGCCAGGAACGGAATATATTTCCTCTGAAACTAGAGCAAGAAAACACATTACGGAGACATCGATTCATGACACAAAATTACCTTGAAATGGTTTAACTTCCACATAAAGCCCAGAAACAAAACAACTACTGCTTAAAAAAGTTGACTGAAACGTGTATATAAGCCTTCAAAATCTACAAACACATGCAAATAAGAAATCAAAAACCGGGTAGAACCGTTAAAAAAGAAAGGACTGGCGGCTCTAACCTTCTTGTTGCGTGCAATTCTCAGTTTCTTCACCTTACCAAATTGCGAAAAGAATGCTGCGAAAGGGCACAAATAGATAAGCATCAGAAGAAGAATTCCAAATAATAAGATCCTCGAATAAAAAGCAAAAACCAAAGCAAAAATTCTAATCAAATTTAGAAAATAAATAAAAAGTAGAAACCTGTACCTTGCATTTCCTTTTCGTAAAACCCATGAGGTATTCGACCGATGTATAACACAGTTGCACCAATTTTCGACTCTTGTGGCTGGGAAAGCTTTTGTCCAGGCCCTGCTTCTAGTGGCTTTTTTTGATAAAAAATTATATTTTTCAGTCATATGACAAACTAAGAAGCTAATCCTCCAACAAATAACTACAAGAACAAAACTTTCTGTATGATTAAATCAAACCCACCAGGAAATCTGAAGCACACTCCTTTGTACGGTTGGATAATTGAGAAGAAGGAGAAATTTTATTCAATTTGTTCTTGGATACCTTCTTTGATTTGGCTCCCATTTTTCACTGCCTAACAATGAAAACAAAACAGATAAGCACAGCGAAACACTAAATATCATCCAAAAGCCAAACTACAGAAAACCTAGAAAGCAAAAACCACACACGTACACTCTTAACAAAGGTACAAAACAAGAGAGCTTCTGAAAGAGATGAAAAAAAATACGAGGGAGTGCTCTAAAGTTTAAACAGAAGGTGGCTCGCTTTTATGAATTAGGGTTTTAGTCGGTCAGGCTGGGTCTCGAATTAACCCGAACCCGATAAACATGAAAATTTGGTTGGTTCTTGTCGGTTGCATCAATTCAATTGCTAAGCTAAATGCAAATCAATCAAGGGTAGAGAAAGAATACTCACACTGGCTAAGGGAATAACAACGCCGCCGAAGTTCCAAGGGCTAGCCTATGGTGGAGCTCCTGCGAACCCTAAAGAGTATGGCCTGTTAGGGTTTCATTTTGCATTTTCTTTTTCAGAGTTGGCATGCAATTGGGCTTGTAGAGGAGGATTAATTAAGTTGAGGTTTTAAATTGGGCCTCAAATAGCCCACATAGTAAATAAATTGTTAGGATCCAATTTATGAATATTTTAACATGCTTACGTGGAAACAAGCAAGAAAAAAAGGCAACCTATTGAATTAATTGCTTGTTTGTTTTTTTTCTTCCGTTTTTAGTTGTGGTTTTTATTAAAAATAAAACATCCTATTAAATCACGATTGGTAGTTATTGTTGCATTCCCGTGTTTTTTAAAAAAAAGCTACAATCATGTTACGGGAATAAGAAAATTACGTTTTTCTAATATTTAGTAACAAGTTTTTGTTTCTTTTGAAACTGTTTTTTCTTTTTGTACCAACTCCAAGTTTGTGTTATATTTATATTATCCGTATTTGTTCTTTTCCTTTTTTTTCGGTACGTAAATATGACTTTCTATTGTTAGTTTGGCATGACACCCAACAAGTATTCAAGTAATAGTGTAGTTGAGTTTAAAGCTTTTGCATTTGTACGCGAACCTGAAGTGTATTAATAGAAAACAAAAATGTTAAAACCTTCTCAAAACCCATAAAGGTATAGATATAAGATTATGTCATTGGCTTTTACCTTCATATGCGTTGATGGTAATCTTTATTTAGTTGATTCAATGTTTTGTTTTAAAAATCGGATCGGATTGACCAATTCAACTAGTTTGATCGGTGACCAGTAGGTTATCCGGTCCGGTTTACTCTTAAAAATTGGTTCTCAATTGAACCAGTGAGAATCGGTCAAAGCCGGACCGATTCGACCGGTCCAACCACTAATTCAATAAATATTTATTTTTTATTTTTGTTATATTTTTGTATTTTTTAATATTATTAATATTATATATAATTAAATATAATTATTGTATAATTATGACGTCACACCAGTTCGACCGGTGGTTGAACCGGTCGAATCGGTGATCAGTAAAAGCTCCGGTTCGATGTCCGATTTAACCGGTCAATTGTTGTGTTTATATATAACCAAACACATATTTAGTATGTTTTCTATTTTTAATATTACTAATATTATATATAATTATGACATCACACCGATTCGACCAATGATCGAACTGATTAAACCAGTGATTAATAAAGCCTCTAATTTAATGTCCGGTCCAAATTTCAAAATCTTGTCCCAGTGCAAAGCACTTCCAAACTAACATAGGTAAAATAACGTAAAAGGAGCTTCACTCTCTATTGCTGTGTTTGGTTAGCGTCTTCAACAGACAAGGACGGGACGAGACGGAACAGGACAGGACGGAACAAAATAAGAATTGAAGACAGTGAGATGTTTGGTTGTGGTGAACAGAACAGAGATAATTGTCTTCGTCTTGAGTACAAAAATGTGTTTGGTTGTCGAGGACAGAACAGAAAATAGTGTTAATGACGAAAATGCCCCTAT
>JANKYE010000002.1:33611603-33622269 GCA_032467995.1 Erythroxylum dillonii
ATAAAAAACGGATGTCTACTCATGCTTTTCATTATGATAAAATTAATTATACAATTTTAAAATTACAGATTAATAAATTTTATAAATTAAAATTAATTAAAATATTAAATAAAAATTAATTAATATATTTAATTAATTTTAATTTATAAAAATTTATTAATATGCAATTTTAAAATTGTATAATTAATTTTATCATAAGGAAAAGCATGAGTAGACATCCGTCGGTGATGATTCTATGATGTGGAGTGGAGAGCATAGTATGTGACAGTAGTAACAGTCACGTTCACACTTGTACATCCACTTGCTATCCGCATAATCATCGTTCGCTCTTTTTCTACGCAACACCAATTCCAGTTCACCGTCGACGTCCATGGTATTGCGCTTTTTCTCTGTTCTTCTTTTTCCGGGCTTTTGCAGCCTGAGAGACACGTGTAGGTTCAGGTTCTAAGCTTGTAAGTTTGGAATTGGATCCGTCAGATTACTGTGAATAACCAGGACCTTATTATGAGATGCTTTTGTTGCTTGTTTTGCGCAATTTTCAATGGCGAATCATTACCTTTGATTGCCTTTTACTGCTGGAAGTTAAAGGAGTCCAGTGGTGTGCTCTCACAGTATGATATATGATTCTTTAGCTTTTCCGGACATGTCGATCAATTTATTCCGTGCCTTAACTGACTAGTTATTTGTTTACTACATTCAGGGTGCTCTCAAATGTAGCTGATATCTGGGAGTAGTTTCCCTTCAGGTTTTTACGCTTTCGGGGGAAAAGTTCTCACTTGTGGTATCGTTTGATCATTTCTGGGTTTTGGGTACTGTAGAGTACGCAGGCACGGGATCAATATGAGCAGTGAAGTGAAAGAAGGACACTCCGGAAGCAATAAGGTAAAGAAACCTGAAAGCCACAAACCTTGCAATAACAGAGATGTCATACCTGGAAGTGATCTCTGGGTAGATGGGCTTATTTGCGCTTTTGAGTTCGTTCGAGGCCGTAAGAGGTCCCTGAACGCGAGATGGAATCCAAGAACCTTGAGCGGCAGACATGGGGATACAGAACCTTTTAGGTCACAACTACGAGATCATAATGTCGGAGAGGTTTCTTCCCCAACACTGGATAAGAACCAAGCTTTAGATTCATCGCCTCTTTACCACTTTAAACGCGATCAGGATGCTCCTGATGATGAGCAGAAGCAAATCCGGATTCTACAGTCAGGGCAGTATAACTCCGTAGAAAGATTTGATGGTAGTCACTGGGCACCCATTGGGTGGGCGAGAATATCAGAACTTGTCCAAACTATGCAATCTGATGCTGGTTGGTCCATGCAGCAGCTGGAGTTATTGGATGATGAAGAAAGCCTTACTGTTGCAGATTTAGCAGCTCCTTACTGGGAACGCCCGGCTGGCCCTGTTTGGTGGTGTCATGTGGATGCAGGTCATTCCTATGTTCAGACTTGGCTAAGCAATGCTCAGTGGTTGCATCCAGCCATCAGTTTGGCCTTGAGAGAAGAAAGTCGACTGATAAGTGAGCGAATGAAACATCTTCTTTATGAGGTAGAATTTTCTGAATGCAAATTTGTTTATTTTTCTGGTATATATTTGCGTATGATGCTTACATATCAGTAGATTTTACTGTAGCTTTAATCAAAAGTTCCTGCACAGTATATACTTATGTCAGAGATTTTGTGGGGTGGAATCTGTGTATGCCTGATTGTATAGGATAGATGTGTCAAGAACTTCACTGCCAGTGGAGTATTCAATTGTGTTATCAGACCTTTAAAATTGCAGGGACAATTTAACATTCTTAGGCTTTTATCCTTTTCTCCTAAACACCCTCTTTCCCACTTCTTCAAAACCCAATTCAACCCTTGTCTCTGAATACACTATAGGCATGGAATTCATAGAATCTACCTTGTCCTGATATCTAGAATGACTACGAGTAAAATGCGTTTCGATGAACTCTTTTGCTACTTCACCTGAATCAGTGCATTGGCTATCTCTTTAGTCACTTGCATTTAAACTCATTTACATGCAAACTAAAGAAATATGAATTTTAGATGCCAATTCACTGATGTTAGCAATTTATTGGGTACCTATGGCAGCGAAGTTCAAGTCTGTAATTTGCATGTCTAGGTCAGCAGAAACGTACACAGTTAATCCCTTGGATGTGTCAAGGTGTGTTTTCAGATGTAAATAGTAGCCATGTATATTTCCTATGCTTGAGGTATCTCCAAGGAGTTGGCAGTTGGGACAATGGACACTTTCCTTAAAGCTGAACCTGAGTTTTGGAAAACAGAAAGAAAAAATGAAAATTAATATGTGTTCATATGTCTTCTGTGTATGCATGCATATGTGAACATACATAGAGATAGATAGAGAGAGCATTAAACCATTATTAAAAACAGATCGAAATTTGTATTGTGTAGAACTCACCTTTTCACCTACTTGTGGAATAAGGTTATACCTTTCTCTTTCTGGTTCGTCCGTGGGTCCTGCTTCACACTTCTTTGTGCTGTCTTCTTCCAAGGTGCCTGTAAGGGTTGCTGGAGGACTGCTATTTGAGCTTTTGGGACAATCAGCTGGTGATCCATATGTGGAAGAGGATGACATTCCTGTTGTATTGCGCTCTTGGCAAGCACAGAATTTTTTATTGACTGCATTGCATGTAAAAGGACATGTTTCGAGAGTAAACGTTTTGGGAATTATAGAAGTTCAGGTTACCTCTCCTTGATATAACCCTTTCAGTGGAATAGACCTCTGACTAGTTTGTATTCATTTGTGTGCAAGTTAATTCATTGGTTTACTAATTATATGTGCTGCTCTAATTAGGAGCTTCTGTCTGCTGGGGGTTATAATGTGCCGCGAACAGTGCATGAAGTCATTGCACAGCTAGCTTGCCGCTTAACTCGATGGGATGATAGGTTATTGATGTGATCCAATCCTTAGTTTATTTACTTATTTACCTATGTGCAGCAGTGACTGAAACTATATTGGCTAATACTTCTATCCATAAAGTCATCTTGTCATCAGCATTATGGTTAATGCTATAACTAACTTTTTATCCTTCTGTATGTATAATCTGTTCTTCTTTTGTCTTATCTTTTTATGTTCTATCAAATAAGTTTTTATCTAAGTTTATACCAAAAAATACAGTTTTGGGAAATAAATAAATCATGATATAAATAATTCCTTGGGATTTGCTGTCTTACATGCTTTGTTAAGGATATTTCTGATAGCAGAGATTCAGACCATGTATATTCTACTTTGTTTTTGGTGTAGTACCTATCTTTTTCAGATGCCTATTAATTTCCATATATAATAAGTTTTTGCTGATGTAAAGTGTGTTGATACCATGTGTTGCTAGTTTTCTTCTCAAGTTTTCCTTTTCCTCTTTGATTTTGTCTTAGGTTATTTCGCAAATCCATATTTGGGGCTGCAGATGAGATTGAATTGAAGTTTATGCACAGGTTATAGAAAAAGATTTAAGCATATCTTCACACAAATTAGTTACTCCATTAATGTGCTTTCTCAGTGATGATATTAGTTGGTATGAACAGGAGAAACCAGGAAGACATGAATCTCTTCAGCATTATTTTGAACCAAGAAATTAGAAGGCTATCAAGACAGGTATATCAGCGCTATTGTTTTGCAAGCACTTTCTGAATCTATTTTTAATGCTGTAATTCTCTTTCTCTCTCTCTCTCTCTCGCTTTTGATGGATTAGATATATTAACTCCAATTTTGTAATTACTGTAGTTTATCTTTACGTATTTTCTTAAATCAAGAAATATAAGTAGTTTTCCTTGGAGGAGCTCTGTCGTGTCTCTTTAGATTTGGGCTAACTTGTTTGTTAAGGACATTAATATTTCCTTCCTGGTGCATATTCTGCAATTTATTTACTGGCAGAATTATTGAGAGCTGCTCTGGTGAAAGGTGCTAGCTAATGATAATTAAGCCATAGATTGCTTCCCAATGCAGTAGAAGTAGTGGAAGAAGCTTTTTGTTTTTCAAGGCAGGCAGCTTATTATTGTAGTTTATTGCTTCTTATTTAGGTTAAGTGAGTACCTTTTCAGAAAGTTTACTGAAACAGTGATGCCGACTGTTTCAGGTCATTAGAGTGAAATGGTCACTGCATGCCAGAGAGGAAATCATTTTCGAGCTTCTCCAACATTTGAGGGGCAATTCAGCAAGAATGTTGTTAGAGGGAATAAGAAAGAGCACAAGGGAAATGATTGAGGAGCAGGAAGCAGTTCGGGGTCGCTTGTTTACTATTCAAGATGTTATGCAAAGCACTGTTCGAGCATGGTTGCAGGTATGCGGAAATTTCATTGATGAAGATAACTGTTGCCTTAAGTTCCTCGCATGTCATTTAGATAACTTATTCTGATACTGTGGTATGATTTCAGGATAGAAGCCTTCGTGTAACCCACAACTTGGCTGTTTTTGGTGGCTGTGGCGTTGTTCTTACTATCATCACTGGTTTGTTTGGAATCAATGTTGATGGAATCCCAGGAGCAGCCAATACTCCTTATGCATTTGGTCTCTTTACAGCCATTCTAATATTCATTGGTATTGTTCTAATAGGAGTTGGGCTAATTTACCTCGGTTTAAAGCAGCCGGTCACTGAAGAACAGGTTAAAGTGAGGAAGTTGGAGCTGCAAGAGTTAGTAAAGTTGTTCCAGAAGGAGGCAGAAACTCATGCCCAGGTTCGGAAAAATGCTCAGAGGAATAGCTTACCACCAACCTCCGGAGATGCGTTCTCAAATGATGTTGATTATATTCTTATCCAATGAAGACAGACTTTACAATTGATTAACCTCATTCACCTTCACTTCACTTTAGTACATACGAAATGGAAGAACCAAGTGCCGTCGGGGAACTGAGGGAGAGGAATCCATTTACTTGCAGAAGATAAATTTCAAACGCTTGTTTCTTTTTCACTAGAAGTTATAGACATTCAGATATAGTTATTACAGTACTGTATCATGTTGAGCCGTTAATGTTAAGAGAGAGAATGCTCCTGCTTGATAGTTCATACCTTTTTCAGTTTGGAGTATCTTATAATTGAGAATGTTAAGAGAGAGAATGCTACTGTTTGATATTAATCAGTTCTCACTTGTATAAGCCTTCATTCTATTATCCATTTCATTCAATCTTCAAAGCAATTACTTTTAGTATTGGTCACTGATGAGTATGATGCAGCAGCCAATAGAATGGATAAAAGAAGAAAAAAACAAGGGAATCATGCATGTTTTTCTTCTGTTGTCTGGAGCAGGTGTCGGTGTCATTTAAGAAGAGATCTTTTTAGATGTTCACGAGCTGTTGCCAGAGCTTGAGTTAATGTCTGCCAGAGTTAAACAAAAGTAAATTACTTTTCAAAAGAATAATAGAGCCTTTGAATGATCAACTATTGGTTCAGAGAATCATTGAAAGAAAGCTTTATCTTTTTGTTGATCCAGTACCATTCTTTTCACTATTTAGATTGTCTGAAAAAACAAATTTGGTGAAGTCAAATACCTGCTCGGACAGTGGAGCCCCGGCATCAATACTATGACTTGCAACTTTTTCCGCAATCACATTTGCATCAGTCTCAAGAATGATACTGCAGAAGGTAGGAAAGAGTTAATTCTGTAATGAAGGGCCATGACCTCTTGAGGAACTGAAACAGAGCCAACATGCTCTGCTGGTCAAATCCCCAGTCTTCAAGATGATCACAATTTGTAGTCTCATATTCAGACACACAGATAACAACATTTTTATAAATCCAAGCTAGCTGCATGGTCAACCTTGATGTAGAAAAGTTCAAACTGCCTTTCACATAATGTTCACAAACATGCAATACGCGGTCATATTTGTTTGTCCCGTTTGTTCAAAATTGTCTTCTTTAATTTAAAAACCTACAAGGATAAGAAATCAAAGTCCTAAACTGTTTGAAGCATTTCATTTTACTAGCACAATTCACAATCTCCCTTTCCAATATTTGCAGGCATGGTTGTTAATCTGTTTTCCAAGAGCTTACTTCAGCTTCTGCTTTTGAAGAGCACAGAATTCACACAAGTCAGATTCCACTTGAACTTTCCATATTCTGATGGGTGTGATCTATCTTAATTACAGAAGGTAAACACCATCAACATTATGACATTCTATAAATTTGCCTTTTAACATCCATCTTAATGACAATAAAGACTCAATGTTGTAGGTTTTTAGCTACAAGATTAAGTTGAGATTTTTTAGCGGCCCTTGAAAGTAAAGACTACTGTGTACAAGTGATACAATTTAAGCACAAGAGTGTAAAGTAAGAAGGTAGGCACACGACATAGATATACAGTGGCCAGCGGATTAATCTCAGGAAAGGAAACTTAAACCTGACAGGGGCCAACAATGATAGAATTTTTGGCATCCTTACACAAAAATCACCCTTTACCTATATATTACCATGAATCTAACTTCAACTCTTGTCACAGATACAGAGTATATAAATGATCAATGCTTTGTTATGCGCTTAACATGAAACTACATACCCGCCATCAACAATTTCGTCAAGGCATAAGAGAATGAGATCTAGATTCTCAAGTGCCTCTCTCTTGTCCACATTGCCTCTGAACAATATTTAATTAGATAGGTTAGTGGTATGTAGTTTGTCAAAACCACAATCGATAGTAGCTTATGTGGAAGCATATAAAGGGGAGGGGTGAGAAGAATATGACAAAAACCTGAGTAGAAGGTCGACTGCATCAAAAAACCCCTGAAGGACTGAGGCTAAGATGATCTCATTCTCATCTTCACTTCCAGTGACAAAAAAGTGAAGATCTTGAACAAACTTGTAAGCAACAACGTTTCCATCAAACAATGTTATCTCAACTGAAAATCAAACAATGTTATAACAACTAGTTAGTGTACATTCTTCAGAATAACAGGTTCAGTGTAGTAGTTAAACACGGGCATATTATCCCATAAAAACTATGTTGACAAGTGTTTATGACTATGATCTGTTAACCAGAACCAAAAGCAAAAGAAAAAAGAGAACACAGTAGGAACAGAGTGAAGCGCCTAGCAAATTAACCTCACAGTTGACCCTAGTCCACATATGATATCAAAATCCAGGGCAGATCTGAACCAGAAAATCCTATGGAGACGAACAAAATGACAGGTACAAGGGGAAAAATTTATCAATACCAGAATAAATGGAACCCCATTAACTTGCCTTCAGTGCGAGCATTCGTCTTTTGGGTCTTGGTAAATACAGCCTTCTCAAAAGCTTCCTTGGCACTGTTTGTCGACCAGTCATCAGAATAGTACTTCACAGCTATACGTTTTCCTTCAGAATCCAGCAGAAGGATATTTTTGACTGAAGGTGGTAACTCCTACGATCAACATTGTGTGAATCAAAAGGATCCAAGTATCCCGAAGATTAAAAGAGAAAATCTAATCTTGGCCAACCCAACGGCTACTAATTCCAATCCCCTAAACAATTAGCTCAAAACGATGATACCAGAAACAAAACTTAACCCATTTACATGCATCAACATTGGATACCATTTCCGTAGCATTTTTCCAAATTGCCAAGGAACAGTTTCTAGTTGACTTAAGCAAAACGGTAGATCTCACAACAAATATCAAGACAAAGTTCGATCAACTAAAACCCATAACAGATCTTACTAGAACAATCACTGTAACAAAAGCATCGAAAAGTCAAAAACTTTCTCAATTCAAAAACCGAAACTTTACGCATACAATGTAGCTAGCTATCAATTAGTGCGCGAAAGTGTAAACTGGGAAGCAGAGAGATTCAGGGGACTGACCATGTTGTCTGGCAAAAATGTCGAGGGGAAAACAAAATCAAGCTCTGGAATTAAATATAGTTGTTACAGTCGAGGGATAATGACCCTATGAAAATGGGTTTACTTGATGCATAAGTTAAAAATTCCAACTTTTGAAAATCGTCATCCCTGTCATAACAAGAAATGTATCATGGGCCTTGCAGCCTCGGATCACGGTAAAAGTGCAGATTTTTACGAAAGGGAATCTTATAATACGTTAGGAATCTCTTGTAAGAATCATTCGCTGATTTGGTTATTATTAATTAATTAACTAATTTTTATATGATTAAGGTCTTGTAGATGCAATTATAATAAGATTTTAACAATCCTCGTCACGTAACAAACGCCTTCTTTCGTACTTCCACGTCGACTCCTGACACGCATGTTGTTTGCCAAGTTGCGCTCTCTCTAAGCCACAGGCACTCTCTCGCTCTTTGTATGCGTGTGTGTCCTTTTCTGTATCTTTATTTCTTTGATGGTGAGTTTCTGCTGATGCAGTTTCCGGTGCCTTTACGGTCTCTGTTTCAGAGCTTGTCTGGAGGCCATGGACGGTACATGTCCCATAAACCATTTCGATTCTTGGTTGTCAGTTCCTGTGCTTCTGTTTTGTGAGGTTTCGCTCTATTTTGAAACGGCCCTTCTGTGCTTAGACGTAGTTGATAGCTTTTTCAGATTGCTTCACCTTTGTCTTTTACATATAAATTGATTGAATAAATCACGGTAGAATGTAGGTTATTGGATCTTGTCTGTTATGCGATTGTGTTTATTTTCATCTACTTTCTTGAAGTCCTAGTTTTTGTATAGAAATGGATGATCCTGTGTTTATCCACTAGGCCTCTTCCTGAAATACTTATGCTCAGCTAATTTTGTTGTAAGGTGGCTGGTTTTAAGTGGGACGAAATGTTTACATAATTTGTGGCGGTTCACAAAGAAAGCTTCTTTGATCACTTTGATGAGCTGATTGTATTACTAATTCCAAGTTTCCTTTTGTATGTTATTTTACTAATAAACTGGCCCTTTGGAGGGATTTTGGAAGACGACTTTTCTTTTTGTAACTAGAGATTCAGTATCCAATTTACCAAAGATTGGAATGAAGGAGCATCCTAGTGTGCGCACCCCATTCCCCTTGAGGTATTTCAAGTCCCACAGTGGCCTCCTATTTCTGATGTATGAAAGCAAAACATACAAGAAGTTTTTCTCTCGAGGAAGAAAGAACAAATCTCGCTGGTGCCATCCATTTCTATACAAAAACTAGGACTTCAGGAAAGTAGATGAAAATACTTAAGCTCAGCTAATTTTGTCGTAAGGTGGCTGGTTTTAAGTGGGATGAATGTTTACATATTTTGTGGCCGTTCACAAAGAAAGCTTTTTTAGTCACTTTGATGAGCTGATTGTATTACTAATTCCAAGTTTCCTTCTGTATTTTATTCTACTAATAAACTGGCCCTTTGGAGGGATTTTGGAAGACGACTTTTCATTTTCTGCATCACGATGGTCAAATTTTACATGGTGTAATGCATTCTTCTGGATCCATTTATAAACTTTCTGTCTGCGGATGTTTGAGATTATGGAACTGGGTTCAAGACTTGTCTGACTTTCTTTTATACTACCAGTAGCTCCCTGATATTGTGAATTCGAAGACTTTATTTCTGTCTGACAGTTTGCTACTATAAACTTGATCTGAGAGCACCTGAAAGTTGAAAACCTTTTAGATTTGTTTTTCCATGAACCTCATGACTTATACAATGTTGGTTTAGTCTGTGATTTCTTTTCAGTCATAAAATATGTAAAATTTCCATGATACTTGGACATATGCCATTCATTGTTTAAATTGCAGTTGATACTGTGGTTTATTTAGTCCATCACAGGAGCAGGAATTGGATATTCTTTTAATGTTGTAATAGTGTTTCTTCTGCAACACAAATATGCGTTTAAAATATTGATCTTTATGCTAAAGTGTTCAGCACTCTACCAATTTTCTTATCACAGGGCTTGTTTCCTTGTGCTATTATGTTTTGCATTACCGTGATCACTATTTGATTCATAATAAATGTGTTCTTTTCCTTTTGCAATGAGAGTTCTTGTGAGTCTTGATTTTTTCTTCCTTGACAAGTATGTAAAATTATCTGTACATATTCAGCCTGCATCCTGTTCGAGAAAAGCTTTTCTATACTTGGACATTTCTCCAATTCTCAAGTAACTTGAGATACTGTGGGATCAAATCAGGGTGTCATCAAATATGAACTCTATGTATGGATTTAGAACCTTTTACACTGGTCAAGGTGTCCGACAACCCTGACTAATTTAATATATGGAACCCAAGCCTTTGTACCACTGGTTTCTTGGTTTTGTATCTTGGGGTTTTATGAAATTTATAGTCTGTGTGACTCACTGCAATATAGCCAAAGTAAATGAGCACTGTTTTTTGAAATTGATAAAGAAACCAAGCATGGTCACCCTATTCAAGGAACTTAATCATTTTATGGTTAAACTAATTTACGCCATCTGCTGCTTGTATTTGTCAAATGTGGCTTATCATATTGACCCAGCAGGATTTGCAAATAGATTATGTATCTGGGTCATCTTTTCTCAACAACTTCTATGTTATGGTCCCGTGTTTGGGATCGAGTTACAGGGCAAGTATACTATTTTTTTGATCGACTTATCTTGAGTAGAATTTCAGCTCTTCAAAGGGAGGCTGATACTTTAGAGTTCGATAGAGAGAACTCTGATTTCTTATTTGAATAAATTCTGAGTTGCTCTTTATTAATTCCAATTGCCTTTAAATAGGCAAGTCTCCTTACAATAATAGAATCCCTACTCTAAGCATGTTTCCTACTTTCGAAGTCTCC
>JANKYE010000002.1:33660281-33670691 GCA_032467995.1 Erythroxylum dillonii
AATATATGATTTTTAGTGATAATATTTTAATAAGATTCAATATCTTAATAATAACTTGATAATATTATAATAATATCTCTTATTACTAATATTTGATTTCAGTTTAAATTCACACCTTCCTTTGGAATAAAAGTCCATGATTATTTAGAATTCATTCCAATTTAAAATTTGCCCAAGTTTTATAATTTTAATGCACAATAGAACTCTATAAAAATACATAAATTTGAGTGACATAAATTAATTATATAAAAATTATAATAAAACAAATATAAAGTTATACTACTTTAATTTTATATGCCAAAATATTCACTGTTGTGTTTATATAATACAATCAATTTCTCTAGAATATGTATCAACAAACAACTATGATACAAGTATTTCAAAAAATTTATAAAAATATTCAATTTAAATGTATCGTATAATTGGTATCAATCTAACAAAATAAGACCTTTTACATGTTTATGATAAGCGCCAACTAATTTGTCTCGATCAACAAAATGATATTTTTCCATTTAAACGTTGATTAATTCGCTTCAACTAATTGAATGTAATTTGTAAGGGTACCATTGGGTCTGACTAAGCTCAGGCCTCCTTGGCTTAAGCCTGATTCAAAATTTTTTGTAAAAACTTGGAATTTTTAAAAGGATTGAACGAGCCTAAGACTCGCAATCCAAGGCTGAACCTGACTAAACTCAAGTCAAGTCTAATTATCTTTTTGTAATTTAAAAAATGACATGATTTTTCTCAAGTTTAAAAGTGCATTTTGAATCTCAATGTTTACAACAATATATAGAACAATCCATAACATTTTGAAGTGTTCAAATTGAACTCTAACGTTTTCAAAACATTCAAAACATACCTTAAGTGAGTAGAAAGTTTAATCTCGTTAACTCCTTGTCAGTTAAATGCCATGATAGTGCTGACATGGCATTCTTTTTTATTTTTAAATAAAAAAGCCTCACTGCCATATGAGAAGTGGGACACATTGTCAAAAAAATATAAATATGGGATCATTGCCATGTGGTAATTGAGACCCACCGTCTGAAATGTATAAATAGTAGCCCTGTTGTCATGTGATTATGGGACCCACTTTTTGATTAATTAAAAAATCATTATGTGATAGTGGAGCCCTATTTAAAAATATAAAATAATGTCATGTCAGTATTGATATGACATTTAACTGACAAGAAATTAACTTTGTCACATTTTCCTTCCATTTAGGGTATGTTCTAAATGTTTTGAAAACGTTACGGTTCAATTTGAACGTTTTAAAAAGTTAAGGTTCAAGTTGTATTATGTTGTAAACATTGAGGTTCAAATTTTATCTAAAAATAACATTGTCTATACTTAACAAATTCAAACTTTAGGTTGGATTGGGTTAGACCATAGAGCTCGAACTTGACCTCAATCAAAAGCCTAAATGTTAAAAAAGAAGAAGCTTGAACTTGACCCAAAACTCAATAAACTTGAGTTATGTTTGTTGACTTCAAGCTGGGCTCGAACAGAGATTTCATCTTTAGATATTTGTCCCATTTTAGCGCTGACTAATTTTCCATTACCATTGAATCTGTGCCTTCCCTAATTTGGCATTGGATGTTTTTTTAAATAATGATTTATTATTAATAATTAGTAAAATAGTACAACCTTACAATGATCAAATTGTCAAAAGGGAGAGATATAAACAAAATAAGGAAGCATGTGTTCAGTCTCAGCTTTAATGGTATCAAGTCTAGAAGCATCTTCTCTTCATGTCACTTAAGAGATGTGTCCTTATTCCCCTTACTATCATGTTCAATCTACATTGGAGTACAATTTTCTGGTATCGATGTTCCTTGTCCCTTTGCTCCTGTCTGAAGATTCTTCTATTCCTTTTTTACCAAATTGTGTACACCACGGTTGCAAGATTGAGTTTTACTTCTTAATTTGAGGCTCGCCTTGTGTCCCATTTGGTGTTGGTTAACTGTTTATGACCATTAAATAACAAATCCTTCATTTTGGCACTGATTAATTCTTCTTGATTAACAAAATGGTATAATGCCCAATTTTAGCACCAACTAATTCACCCTGATCAATATAATGATACTTACCTTATTTTATCATTAACTAATTTGCATTAACCAATAAAATGGTATTTGTCTCATTTTGGCATCAACATAACACACATGTATACATAATCATCGCTTTTTAGGATCTTACATTATATAGTTGACAATATTATTCGTTCATAACCAATACAGGCATATAAGGTACTAAAAAACAAAATATACATCCATAATTTGTTACACAATCATAGATGTTTATTGTATTTAGTATTGACATAACATTTAACTGACAAGAAGTTAACTTTGTCACATTTTCCTTCCATTTAGGGTATGTTCTAAACATTTTGAAAATGTTACGGTTCAATTTGAACGTTTTAAAAGTTAAGGTTCAAGTTGTATTATGTTGTAAACATTGAGGTTCAAATTTTTTCTAAAGATAAGAGTGGTGCTTATATGATGGAGATATGTAAGTTAATTGTAGAATATAAGGTGATAAAGATCTATGTTGATCATGGACTCAATTTATCACATGAAGAGTAATATTTTGATGATAAAGTTGGGGGAGATTATTAATGGGATTATAGATGATGTCCCCATTAATGTCACTCGTCCATTATCGTGCAATCCACGAATGAAGATATAGCTCAACAAGAAGATGTGGGTTTAATTAGGAGTGAAGTTTATCCAGATGAACAAGAAGAGAATTATTTATTGATGTAAGGATTAGAGAGGAGTTTGATTCATATTTGGAAGATGAATTGTCTAAGAATTTAACTGATTCATTTAAAAGGGGACAGTTAAAGAAAACAATTGAGAGCAATACTTGCAACATATAACAAAAAAAGCTACAGAAGAAAATGTAGTAGATGATGATGGGGGTGATAATAGTAAGAATAATATAAAAGATGAAATTATAACACATCACTTGGAATCAAATGACTATTGTAGCTTTGAAGGAGGTGGTTAACATGTGGAAGAGGAATTAAGACATAAATCAAATTTTCGTAGATTCAACGCTCATAAGAAAAAGATTGAGATTGAGCTTGGTATATTGTTTGACAATTTAAACCAATTCAAGGAAGTACTTAACAAGCTAGATGTTGATGAAAGTAGGGAGTTTATTTTTATGAGGAATATTAAATAATTTAAAAGAGCCAAATGTGTGAGTAAGTATTGCAAATAATATATTTTGATCGTCTTGGTGAAAGATTTACATAGTTTTCAAGTACCTGTTCTCAATTTTTTGGTAAATTTAAATTTAAGCTTCATTAATTTTATGGGCTGACTTCTTATGTATATGTATGTAGGTAAGAGTTTAAAAATAGAAGCACATATGCAATACGTCTTTTCATAATAAAAGTGTGGGTTTAAAGTGGCTTACTAACAATTATTTCAAATACTTCTTAGGACTCACTGTATTGAAGCTAATAGACTTAAGAAAGTTTGTTAAGAAAGTTTCTGAAATAATAGGAACTTGGAATTGGATTTTAGAATTATTGAAGAAAGGCATAGATCTAAAAGATGGAGGTGGATGGGCAGTGATTTCTGATACAAAAGATATACTACAAACTTTATATTCTTTAGTGATATATCTTTACTCTTATTACTTATTTACCAAATTTTTTCAGTTAAATTTATATAAGGCCTTGTGGAGGCATTAGGTAGGCAGCCCTTAAAGCTAAAGGAAGGTTTTGTGCAAGATGCATTGGAGAAAAAGGAATCATAAGAGACTCAAATTAGAAAGACTATTTTGGGAATGTTGTGATTCTTCTAATGAACTTAACTAATTTTTTCATTTGAAGGAGTTAGAAGAGGGGTAAAAAATGCTCACAAGGATTTACTAAGAATTCCAAAGGAAAAATGATAAAGAACATATTTCAACACTTTATTTTAGTGTGAAATGGTGGGTAATAATCTTTATAAAGCATTTAATAGAAGTATAATTTAAGCTCAAACTAAAAACATTATCATTGTACTTAAAGGAAATTACAGTGCTTGTGAAGAAGTGATTAGTTAAGAATAGGAGTATAGTAAGTAAATATAGAGATTATATTGGTCCAAGAATAAAGAACAAATTGAGAAGTAATAAGGAGTTAAGCATTGATTATAAACTTAAGAGCAATGGTACTGGTAGATTCAAAGCAATATATGAAAGAGTTAACTACGTTGTGAACTTTAGGAATAAGACACGTAGTTGTAGAAGCTGGGATATGTTAGGAATCCCTTATTCATTTACCACTGTTACCATCAATTACAATAATAAAGAGCCTTACAAAATATATATTTCAATGGTTTATGAAGGACAAGTATCAACAAGCTTATCAATATATGATCGAGCTAGTTTAAGGAGATAAATTATGGCTTAAAACCAAACTTGGACCACCATTAGTACCTCCATTTTGAAAAATTCCAAGCATGCTGAAGAAGAGTAAAAGAAAAAAGGATTAGGAGAACACTAATAAAGGCAACAAAATGTCAAGGAGAGAAATGAATATGATCTGTCAAACATGCTTTCAGTAGGGACATAACCAAAAAAAAAGTTCAATGGATACATATATAAGTTACAAAAAAATTTCTTAATCTTTCTCTTATATTTGTTCAACCTTAAACATTATTATTATTATTATTATTATTTCAAAAGTAGTCTACAATTGATGTCCAAGCAAACTATTCTAATAATAAACCTTTAAGTCGACCACCTGTGTCAAAGTCAAATAAAAGAAAGAGACCAGTCCATAAATATGGAACATTGTAGGGTGAAGAAACTCAATCATTAGTTACAAGTCGAGTTGTAACTCAACAAAGGTTACAAGTATTGAGAATCATAAAGATTTATAAGTTTTAAATCAATTTTGACAATCAGATATCCTTTGGTTATGTGTTGCCATTTTTGTTATGATTAAACAAGTGAACTGGATGAAGAGGACAAAATCAAAAGTTTCAAGAAGTACTATGTAAAGCCATTTAATTGAATAATTTGGTTTGTCCTATAGATATATTTTAACCATATGGCTCGTCCTACAAGATGAGAAAAAAGATAGTTTAGTAAAAAGAAACAGTTTTGAAAAATACAATGCCTATGTGGGTTCCTATAACTAAGCTAATATGTACTTGCACATATGCAAAATAGTGAGTTATATGAATTTACATACGTGTTTTGGTCTATTCTTTGTATGAATTGACAAGGCTTAACCTTTTCTAGAATATGTTTCTTTTATTTGTCATAAGCAAAAGACGATTTATTATCCCTTCGACTGTTATATAATACCAAAAATTCTAATTTGACTTGTAATTATGTAAGTCAATGTTTATGCATTGGTACATACTAGATTTTGATGATTCTACTCTTAATTAGTTATTTGTTTGGGGCATAAGATCATTCAAAACCTTAGGGCATATGATTATTATAAAATAGTACACCTACAACATACTAAGTATGGATGACAATGGGTTGAGCTCAGGCTTGGGCAATTTTTATGCTTGTTTGTGCTAAGCCTAAGGCTCGAGACGCCAAAACTTGAACTTAAGCCTAATCAGGGCTTGAAAGCATTAAGCCAAACCCAAATTTTTTAAAATTTTAAATTAAAATAGAAAATGACATTGTTTTACTTAAAACAACGTCATCTTCGCTATATATTTTGAGCTTTAGGTCGGTCTCAGTTTAGGCAAACTGAGCTTGAGCCTAGCATGGAGACTGATTTTTTGAAAAAAAAAGTTCGAGGCTTAAATTGAGGTCCAATCAACCCAAGCCAAATTGGGCCTAGGCCACACCGCAAAGATTAACACCAAGCCATTATACCCTTTATATTTTCTTCACTTTTTAGCTTTCTAATATCTCTGTTGAGTTAGCTAAAAATTTTCATTGATTTATTTTCCCTGTTCATTATTTATATCCATTTTCAAGCATTCTAAACTTTAACCTCAAGTTTATTGGAATAATGTCAAAACAAGAATGCTTGGTTTGAAACAAATTTATAGGTTCATCATTCTTTTTCCTTGGTATGTATTAATAAAGAATTTACATCTATATATAGTCATATATATACATTATTTAGCGGTGAAGTTGAAAAAGTTACCAACTTTAAGGAGATTAGTTTAAAGCATTGCTTTGCTAAATTACAGTCCTTTACTCAGTGAGGAGCAATGATGAGATTAAGCTAAGTAATGATTAACATTATTCAGGTCTCATGCAATAGAATAATGGCAACAATATTTAAAAGAAAAATTAGCTTATAATCATATACATCTCATAGAAAATTCCTTAGCTAGTTTTATTATAGATTTTTACCTATTTCACCTCCTAGTAAAACCAACAAAAAATTCTAAAATGTTTCCAACATCCTTCCAAGAAATTCCTTTAAACAACAATAATGGAAGTTCTAAAGTAGAATCACTAGGATATAGAATAATATTTTGTTACAATCCTTTACTTAGTTTATAAAATAATCTTAATGCGTGTACAAGAAAACAATTTTCACAATTATCCAAAAACATAGAAAGTTTCACTTGAACCCATAAATGATGTCAAATAAAAAAAACAATTAGTTTAAGTTTCTCATACACACTTCTTTCCTCCCTCCATCATCTTGAACATCTATATCCACTCATGGTAACTTTTAATGGCAACCATTAATAATACAATACTCAATATTTTAGTTTTCAACTTCAATTTTTTTTCCTTATTTTAGCTTATTTATCTTCTTTAAAAGGCCAAATATGATATTCAAAGCTCTCTTGCACATTAGAGGAAAAATCACTCAAAAGATTGACAATATTTATGTTTATTTTTTCAATGCATATGGAATATAACTGGTAGTTTGCTTGTTAAGGTGGTGCAGAAATTCCTACATTCAAGTAGGGTGCCAAGGGAGATGAATGCCACGTACATTTCTCCCTAAATGACTTTAGACCTATGTTTTGTTGCAACATAGTTTATAAGGTGATAGCTAAATTGCTGGCAAATAGACTCAAAGTTCCTCTTATGTCTATGATTCATCAATCTTAAGGTGCTTTCATTCATGGTAAATCAATTTATGATAATATCCTACTAGGAGAGCTAATGAAGGATTACAACTCTAATAAATCAATCAAAGGATGTGCTATCAAAATATACTCATCTAAGGTCTTTGACAACATTAATTAGAGTTTTATCTCCAGCAGTTTGGAATGGTTTGGTATCCCTTCTAAATTCACTTCTTGGATTAAGGAGTGTATTTTAACACCTTCTTATAATGTGCTTTTAAATGGACCCCCCACAATCTCTTTAAAGGCTTTAATGGGATAAGGTAGGGTGATACTTTATCACCATATTTGTTTGCAATGTCTATGGAAATTCTTAAAAAAATTATCAGATATAACACTTTAGGAAATTCAAACTTCTCCTATCACCACACATGTGAGGTATTGTAACTCATTCATCTTAGTTTCACTGATGATTTAATGATGTTTTGTGCTACAAATTAGAAGTCAATATTAATCTTGCACAAATCTCTGGCTTGAAAGTTAACTTCCTGAAAAGTAAGGTGTACTTTTCTTGGGATGTCTCTAATATTGATAGTTTGTAGGAGATATTTAGTTTGAATATTCAAAGTCTTCCCTTCTAATATCTAGAGGTACCTATATCCTCAAAGAAGTTGAAGTACCATGATTGCTTGATGCTGTTGGAAAGATATAAAAGTAAGATTAATACCTAGCAGAACATATTTCTTTCTCAAGTAGGGAGAGTTCAACTAATTACTTCAGCTCTAAACAACCATCGCTACCACTAGAACTCACACTTGGTTCTTCTAAAGAAAATAATTAAAGATATTGAAAGATGCATGAAAAGTTTCCTCTGGTATGGAAAAGTAGAAGATTTCGAGGGGAATAAAGTGAAATAAGACCATCTTTGCTGGAGGAAGCAAGAAGGAGGGATGAGATTGATTCTTTTTAGATGATCCAAACCAAGATAATTGCTAAGAGAATTTGGAAGTTTCTCAATGATAGAAAGGCTTTATGAAGCAAATGGATAAATGCCTACTATTTAAGAAATTCTAATTTTTGGCAGTTGGAAGAGAAGATGGAGCATTCTTAGCCATTCATCAATATTTTAAGGCATAAATACAATATTTATTCTCTTATCAAAATGAAGATTGGAAATGGTGAAGATTCTTAAATTGAACACCTCATAGTCCATTTATTAAGAGCACTGAGTTGCTCTCTCTACTAGGTACATGGACAATAAACACTAAGGTCCACATATTATTGCTAATAATGATTGGAAGATCACAGGAAGAGGAGTTGACAAATTTCAAGATTATCTCTTTAGACGTATGCCTAATTCATCCATCAAGGATAAAACTAATATGGTCTGCTAGCAGTAATGGAGAATTCACCATCTCTTCTTACTTAAAAGCTATAAGACCTCATTATACGACTGTTCCTTAGTATAATATAGTATGGAAAGGATCTTTGATGCTTAAGGCTTCTTTTATAACCTAGTTGGCAAGAAAGTTGAAGACCAATGATAAACTAAAAGGAAGCAATGACCAAATTTGTATCCTATGCAACACATTACCTGAAATTGCTAATAAATTGTTCTTCAAATGTAGGTTTTCTTTTAAAATATGGGAAATGATGCAACACAAAATGAATTTAGTTTGACCTGAGAATGACTAAGGAAATATTTTGATTTGGGCTGAAAATCTCTATAAAAGGATTAGAGAAGATAGGAAATGCCTGAGTCAAATGGTGACTTGTTATGTCTATTTGATTTGGTTTGAAAGAAACCAAAGAATCTTCAGGGATGTTCACATGAACAAATATGTTGTTGCAAATAGGACTTATTGTTTAATCAGATAGATTATGATAGCTAACCACACTACTGGTAGCCTAAGTTCTTCCACGAAGCATAACTGGGGTCCGCAGTAATCATGCCTTGTCTGTTTTTGATTGATTTCTAGCTTTGAGGACTTGTTTCCTATCCTCATAGTTTTATAACTATTGTTCCTATAGCCTTGTAATTACCATGATTGCCTTTTCAATGATATTTATTTATTTATCAAAAAAAATTTGGTGCTAAAATTAAACAAGCAATAATATTGTGATTAAAAACTCAGACAACTAGTGAAACTATAAATTGAAGAAATAACTTACTCTATGTAGAGTATAAGAACCAAAGCGTCTTTCAAGGTTTCTCTTAAGGCATAAAGTTCGTATAATATCCATTAACCTATATATAAAAAAAATTCTTCGTCTAGCCCAGTAGCAGAACTTGCATATATTTTTTGATTCATAATGCTCACTCAATCTTAAACAGCTGTGTCAGAGATTATAATATGATAAGAAGTTTATTTTAGAGTTTAAAGCTAATAATAAACTATAATCTTAATTGAGAAAATTTAATCAATTTTTTATAACAAAATCAGAGTCCTATTCAATTAGTACAAGAACTAAAACACGATTAATTAGATTCTAATCTTTAATACATTGATATTTAATTATCAAGGGCTTACAACACAATTAAAATAGTGGAAGAAAAATAATACTCATCATCAAAGTTAAAATAGACTTCCAGTTCTTTATGCATCATCAATTTACTTCATTTCTTACTTTAACTTCAATTCCCTTATTACCAATAACCTTAGTCTTAAAAGAGTAAAAGTCTTGAATATTACATTTTTACAACCAAAAAAACACTTTACCATGACCATGTTGTTGTTAAATGCAATAATAAACTGTAAATCTTAACCAATTATTGAAAGGATGCTACTTTACATTTTTGATAGACTAAGTAAAGCACAAAAAACTTGCACCCCTTATAAGGTTTTCCTAACACATTTAAACAAGATGAACATCACTTTATAACCAGAAGAGGAATGTACCTAGATATAAAATATTATAGAAGAAACAGACTATATACATGTACCCTTGGTTTAAAATTTGGTGACTAAACCAAGAAGTGAAAAATAGTAGGTATGACTTCAGATTTGTTTGTTGATAAAGAGAAAAGCTGGCATATGGTTTGGAGACAGATATGTGCAAGCAAACCGATTCATATAAAATCAAATAAAACACAAAACATCATGAAACACTTCATACAAAAAAGGACAGTCAACAGGAAGGGGGAAATATACCCCGTTCATGGGTTTAAACCCTATTTTTAAACCCATAAAGCCTAGCCTTGAAAGAACAAAGAGGCAAAGGAGAGGAGATACAAAAAATGAAGCTTCCCAGGCAACAATGTAGAGGAGAGGAGACCAGGGCCGTTCCTATAGTTTTATAGGCCTTGGGCGAAATTTAAAAAAAGGGCTCCAATAAAGCAACAATATACTTAAGTTTACATATTTGTATGAAATATAAATGACTCAATTTATAAGTTTACACAACC
>JANKYE010000002.1:33674970-33691865 GCA_032467995.1 Erythroxylum dillonii
CTTATAGGCCCTTTTTCAACTAAAATATCCCTTGCTTTATTATCAAGATTATCCCAATTCCTAGGATCATAAATGTCTAATATAGGGCTTACTTGCTCAATATACTGTAAATTTTTTGAAGAAGATGAATTTGGTACATGATCATCCTCACTCAAATTTCTAATATCCTTGTGAATATGAATCTCATCACTTAAGTTTTCTTTATGTTGTTCAAAACCACCTTCACCTAATTCCTCAGGAATCTCACTAGAAGAATCTACTCTTTTAATAAATTTATTTATTGCTCCTTTTTGGGATTCTATCAACTGTGCTACTTGTTTTCTTTTTTTCCTTTTCTCACTTCCAGACAAATGCTTTTTAGGCAACATAATATAAACTAATTATAACACAGTTGGATTAGAAAAAGAACAAAAGCACTTGTATGGAACTAGAAGAAGTATGCAGGCACAACCAAACTCCAACAGCTTCACAATATATCACAAAGATATATAAATGGTATTATATCTGTAATACAGGAAAAAAATAAATAACAAAATTTAATATCTAATATTAAAAATAAAAAACAAAGAGTCAAAATATATTAAAAAATCAGAAATTTTACCTTTAAAATATACTCAGAACTCAGAAGACAGAATCGTAAAATTTTTTTCTGTTAATTTTTGAGTTGGAGTACTTTAAATATATATATATATTGATGAAAATAAAGAAATTAGAAGATAAAAGTATACTTAAATATTTCAAGACTATTTATAAGCATGAGGAGCACAAAATTACCTTTACTTCCAAATTTTTTTTATTATAACGTTAAAGTCATTAATGAACTTTAACGTTATAACTATACACGTTCACGTTCAAGAATCAAGAATGTGCCAGCCACCGACTAAAGAGGAGAAGAAACGTATCTCCCAAAGCAAGAATCAAGGATTTTAACGTTAAAGATCACTATAACGTTAACGTTACAGTGTTATAGTCATTAACTTGTTATAGTGTCATAGTAGCTCATTAACGTTAAAAGTCATAGTGTTTTAGTTAAGATTGCGCATATTTAGGAGGGTAAACAGGGCTACTCTCGCACTCAAACAAGAAACTGCATCAATGATCACAGGTCGCCTTGGATATTTCCAGCTCACCTAACGTTTAAAATTTACAACATCGCACTTGAAGACTATCTTAGAGTTTAGAGAGGGCCCCCCCTCATAGTGGGCCCTGGGCAGGTGCCCTGCTGGCCCCTGCCCAGGGCCGGCTCTGGCGGAGACATAGAAAATGTGCTTATTTTTAAATAAAATGGGTTATGGGTATGAGTTATAGGGTATAAGTTATGAGTTGAGTGTTTTAGCCCATATGAATGCTTAGTTGTCCATTAATTTTCCACGTAGATGCCTACATGTTATGGACAAAAATGATTTCATTAGCCAAATCAACAAAATGCTAACAAAACTAATGTTTTAGATAGTTTGTGAAGTTTTAGCCCTTAATGTTAAACCCCACAATGCATAGCTTGAAAGAATGAAGACGCAAATGAGAGGATAAGCATAGAATGTGGTTATTTTCAAACAAAATGAGTTACAGGGTATGGGTTATGGGTTGGATGTATTAGTCCATCACTACAAGAAAAGTATAAATTACCGACGGAAAAAAATCGTACCCAATTATTGACAGAAATATTATATCTGTTGGAGAAGTTGTCTGGAAAATAGAAAAGGCGCAAGAAAAAAACATTAATTTTTCACGTTAACGCCTACATGGACAAAAATGATTGTTAGCTAATTCAACAAAATAGAACTAATGTTTTAAAATGTGTTAATAACGATTATAAAAGGTTAGTTACTTAATTGAACAATTTAAAAACTTAGACACTGATGCAAGTTAAAGAGTAAATAAGTAAAACTGACATGCTAAATTATTATGTAAATAAAATTACAATAAATACATAAATAAATAAAATATAAAATATAAAATCATTTTGAAATTGATTTTATATGGTTAGAAATATCCTTTTGAAATAGTTTAACTAATACCCTTTTGTAAATATAAAAGTGCGATGATTATTTATATTTTATATTTCATGTTTTAGTAAAAGAATATGCAATTGAATGTTAGGTTGTAATATTAAAAGCTTTAATTATAAAATAAATTTGTAATAAAAGTCAAATTTATTGAAAACTTGTTTATTTTTTATAATAAATAATTTATAATTATTATTTTTAAACTTTTAGATACATACAATAATTCATAATTTATATTGTTTAAATAATTAACTAACCATAATTTACTTGTTAGAATGCTTGAAATTTAGGACCTACAAATCAAACTTTTTCTAAAGAAATAAAGGAAAAATTAAAACGTCTAGCATTCCTCTCTTTCCATATGGTTTGGATAGTCATGCAAACAATTGCTATATGAATGAATTGAGGATAACTACTGAATAACATTAGAAAGTGTATGATCTTAAGAGTTTCATGTGCAGTGTAATTTGATTGCTTGCCATGCTTTGTTGGTCATCTTACATATGAAGAATAAATGGTCTCTGGTTTCTTCTACTATTGAACAAAATGAACAAGTTGCGTTTATGCTTAAATATTTAAGACGGTATGTAAGGTTGAGTTGGTTTTGTACAGCAAGCCATAAGATGAAGGAAATTTTAGAGAATTCTATTGTGCCAGATGATACGATGCCATTCCACTGTTGGTTTTGTCATCCGTAGAGTGTCTCTAGTGCATACACACAAGGAGAATCTTTTACAAACCGTGAGCTAGCACAAAAAGATAGAAGAAGATGCAGGAAGAGGACGATACAAGACCTATATTTCTTTTCTTTTCTTTCCTACAACTCGTTTCCTCCAATCCACGCCTCATCGTTGGTGCTTTCATTGAGAGATGGTAGAGGGTACCACTACAAGATATAGGGCAATGGATGAAACTATACAAAACCTAGAAAAAAATAGAAGACGTCGTAAACACACCGTTCAAACCCACAGTACAGAAATTGCCAAGAACAACTCTGCAAATGACTAGATGAAAAAGACACTGGAGACCATCGTACAAACACTTGGTAGTGGAATGTCAAGCGGCGCCCTCATCAGTTCCCCACCACCACTCCTGCCCACACCGTATTCAACACATTTTTCCTCGATATCAGAGGGAACTCATTCACAGTCACAACCCAGACTTCCAAAACTTGAGCTAAATGTTATAAATAGTTCAGGAAAATGAGTGAAGGACATGAACAATTTTAGATGAAGAAAAAAACACGTCAACTCCCCCTATTTCTTTTCTTTTCTCTCCTATAACTCGTCTCCTCCAATCCACACCTCATCAGTCTCTCATGATTTAGTCAGAAAGGTGGTGAGTACAGAGTAGGTCGATTGTGCTAGAAGAAAGTGTCCTGCTTAAGAGGATTGGGAGGATAATGGGGTTGCAAGTGGCTAAGGTTTTCAGGGAAATGCCAGCTGCTTCCAATGATGGAGTCAAGTTTTGTGTGGAGTGGGACGTAGGTAAAGGTCCTGAGCATACTTGAAGAATTAATGAGAGCACTCTAACTCGAACAATTATTATACCACAATGATATCAGCTTCTCGTTGCCAACAGAACATGAAATATTATGATTACTGTGTACTCCCTTTAATTCATAATAAGTGTTGTTTTAGAGGAATACATACTTATTAAGAAAATTAATGAAATGTCTAATATACCCTTATTAATTACATGTTAAAGTGCCTTGAAAATATAATCTGTATAATTAAGATATGAGAGAAACTAAAGGTTAATTTTGGAAGTAAAATTATAAACATGCATACAAAGTCAAGAATGACACTTATTTTGAATAATTAAAATGTATCTAAAACGACACTTATTATGAATCAGAGGGATTATACATTTCTTTTTAAGAAAAAATTATTTTGGATGGATCTATTTATTGACTTTTAATAATTAATGTACTAATCATTAAATGTGACAACTGCATTTGCTTTTAATTAGTTGAGAAGTATATACATTTCTCTTTAGAAAAAAAATATTTTAGATGGATCTATGTATTGACTTTTAATAGTTGATGTACTAATTATTAAATCATTAAATTTGACTACTTCATTGGCTTTTAATTAGTTGAGAAGTACATGTCAATAGCCATACCTACTTCTCAACTAATTAAAAACAAATGCATACTTAAGATCAAGCCGAGTCAGGCTTGGCTTGAAGTTAACTAATCAAGTTCAAGTTGACTAGACCCTGGATCTGGCTCGACCTGAGGCCCAACCAAAAATAACAAAATAATGTTATTTTAAATTTTTTTAAAATATTAACGAGCTTAGACCTCGAGTCAGGCCTAGGTTCAAGATGGCTAGGTTTAGTCCATTGTCGTATGTACGTGAGTTTCTTAAATTTACAAACAATTTAGTTTTAGTTTTTAAATTTAACAAAAAAGTTGTCTTAATATTATATTATAATGTTAGTAAAAAAATTTTTTCTTATAAAATAATATTTTCAATTTTTTATCAATTAGGCGAGTACTCCCTCCGATTCATAATAAGTGCCGTTTTAGAGGGATTTTAATTATTCAAAATAGGTGTGACTTTTTATGCATATTTATAATTTTACTTCCAAAATTACCCTTTAATTTCTCTCACATCTTAATTACACAGATTATATTTTCAAGGCACTTTAACATGTAATTAATAAGAGTATATCAAATATTTCATTAACTTTCTTAATAAACGTGCATTCTTCTAAAACGACACTTATTATGAATCAAATGGAGTATTATGAATTATTTATTAAAAATAAGTAATAAAATATATGAACATTATTAAATAATATAATGATATTTTTAAGGTCATGTTATACATAGTAAATAATTAAATATATAATTAATATTACCTATCGTACAATATTTATCTAGTGTGGAGTATTCGGTTGACCTAATTTATAGGTTTATTTAATGTGCATACAAAAGCCAGTGGTTATAGGTTATTTTGTAAAAAAGAAAAAAGTTAATAATAATACTATTCAAAAATGAAAAAGAAGAGAAAAAGAGGCAGAACGAAGAAATGAGTGCCTCATAAAATGAATTAACAATCCATTCTCATTTATTAATTAATTTCTGGGTAAACAAACAAACAAACATGGAAATCTGATTCTCCACTCCTTCTTGTTGTAACTATAATTGATAGCAAAAGAGCAACCAAAACGCCATTCTCAAAGCACCAAACACCTAATCCGACCGCTCGAGAGCGACCTCTCCTCCGCCATTTTCATTTCTTGTTAGTTTTCTTCAAAATCCTATTCTTCAAGCAAACTCTTCTCTGCCAATCGCATCCTTTCTCTATCAGTTGTTTGGTTCTAATATTTATGAGCCTGCCATCTGGATCATTATCTATCTGATACCCATCCCTCACTTCTATTCTACCTTCTCCTTTTCCACTCTCTCTGTTCTTTTGAATGGTTCTTTCTGTTTGACGATTCGGCGTTTGCATCGGAAAATGGCTGTGTTGGACCCAATCACGCCCGGGCAGGTGTGTTGCGGTTTAGATTTAGGTTATGTTGGGGGCGTAGGTTTGGATCATTATGCAATCTAAACAACTTTGTTTAGATCACTGTTTTAATTTGTCTGAAAAAGAGTATAGAGAAGAAAGAGCGGTTTTCAGTTTGAAGTAGTTATGAATTCTTTTATTTCAGTTTTCTGATTGCTTTTGTCAATAATGCCATCAGAGGTTGGTGAGTAGTTAGGTTCTGATGTATCTGATTTGAATTTTTACCAGTGTAAGAATGGATAACGATGCAGTTTTGTTCAAATGCGGGGTCTATGTTTGAAAAATACTCTTCTTTGGTTACGTTTTGTTTCTCTTCTTTTAGTTTTTCAAAATCTGAATCTTTTTACTTGTTGGTCAACTTCCTTTACTGAAATGAGTGCTATGCTTATGTAATGAAATGTTCTTTGTTATATCACAGGTGTCCTTTCTGCTAGGAATTATCCCAATATTTGTTGCGTGGATATTTTCGGAGCTCTTGGAGTATAAAAAATTGTCATCACCTCCTAAACTGTGAGTTTTCTTTTTCCTTTATGTTCTAATTGAGGGTCACTGAACTTGTTTCTGGTCTTGAACTGGTGCCTCTCTTTAGACACATATTTAACGCATTGTAGCTTTTGCTGAAAAGCAAAGGATTTTCCTTTATGAAGAGATGGCATAGCCAATCAATAATAGAACCGTGTGAAATAGTCTGGGGATACAGAGCAATTCCTCCATGTAGTTGTATTCCGTGCCAAAGTAGTGAAGAAATAATTCTCCATTTTAAGAAATGATACAAGCTCTTTGGGCTAATATATATCCTGTAATTGTCTGAGTTATTCATTAAAAACTGTATCCTAGTGGTACCATGGTGTTGATTTCACATGCAAGAGATAACATGGAATACCAAGGCCTTTTTACATTCTTGCTGAACTTAATCTTCTGGAATGCAGCCATTCGGACAATAACCTAGTTGAATTGGGAACCGAACCAGTCAAGGAAGATGATCGGGCAGTTTTGCTGGAAAGTGGTCTAACAAGATCAGCATCATCAAAATTTAATAGTTCATCCATCAAAACAAACTTAATTAGGTCTGCTGCTATGTTATTGTAGTATCCTTGTGAGTTATTCTACAACTGCGTTGAAGATTTTTTCTTAACTTCTGCTTATTGGATCCTAGGTTCATCACTATGGATGACTCTTTCTTGCTAGAAAACCGAGCAACACTGAGATCAATGTAAGCTAATATACTTGTTGAACATGTATATAACTGTATTAATGAATATGTTGGGAGTTCATAAACTGTCTTAATATTTCAAAAACTCATGTAGGTCTGAGTTTGGGGCAGTTCTATTTTATTTCTATATCTGCGACCGCACAAACTTATTAGGGGAATCTACCAAGGTACCCTTATTCTTTACTTTTTATTTATGTTTTATTGCTTGTTCTTAATTTTCTTGAGGACTTGAATGATAAAAATGCATGGTGATTTTCATGTAAGCTTAGTTCTGTTTTTATTTGATCGTTCCATATGCTATACTTTATTTTCTTGACATATATTCATCTCCAACATTTAGAGATATTCTTTAGTGGGAAAGAAACAGAATGAAATGAATGTAGTGTGCAAAAGCACTGTTCTTGAGGATTCAGAATTCGGGTGCATGTTTTTGATTCTTAAAATAGCGATCTTTATGCTTGTGTGGTTAATGATTGATCTTATGAGAAGAATCATTGAACCATTGCCCCTGTCTGAGTAACAAGTAGTTTGAGAGTGAGTGGCCCGCCAAGCATTGCAGGTGGGGATCATTATGGGTTTTTGCTTCATTGGAATAACTACTCCATCCCCTAATATCCCATCTCTTACAAATAAGTGAAAGAAATAAACAAGAGTAATCATGTCTTAGCGCAAAGTCGTGGATTTTCTAAGGAAAGAATGACTCATTTCTAGCTAGATAAGGAAGCTGCTAATGCATACTTCATATGCATTCCCCTATATGGAGTTCTGAATTGTCCATATTAATCCTTTTTCTTGGATGGTCTCTCTTGTGCAGAAATACAATCGCGATCTTTTTCTCTTCCTCTACTTCCTGCTTGTTATAGTATCAGCTATGACTTCCTTCAGAAAGCATTCTGAAAAGTCAGCATTTTCCGGAAAATCCATACTTTATTTGAACCGGCATCAAACTGAGGAGTGGAAAGGATGGATGCAGGCAAGTGTTTGTCCATACTCTATAGTATTTGTTGTTCATCGCTTTTATGACATAATATTTGTTACCTAATTCTGAAGAAACTTTGCTTTAATCTTGATCGTGGATTATAAATTGTACATTTGGGATTCTCTTATATACACTTTAAAATTGATTTGATTGTAGTTCAGTACACTCCTTACCTCTTTTTGTTCATTTATTCTGTGTATAATGTGTGTATGACTGATTGAGGCTTCCTTGTCAAGTAACAGTTAACATATTGCATAGTTTATGCATTCTTGCACTTCTTCTGTTTTAGCACTTCCTGTTCATATTGATCTGTTTAATTATCAGTATTTCTTGGTATATTTTTGGTAATGTTTGTATGATGGTACTACTACTAGGCTTTTCTGCTTTTGCTATGGGGACGAAAATTATGATTAGTTACAACTATATACCCAATAATTCTAGTGGCATCATAATTATGATAATAACCAGAATCAAGGTACTAATTGGGACTTGATGTAGAATACTTGGTCACCAAGGACTTTTATTTTCATTAAATCAATTGGAACTCTGATAGAGGGAATAGCGCATGAACATCCTAATGAAACAAGAATGCTTCTATGAAAGTCTTGTCTTTATATGTGCAATTGCATGTTTAAGTCCATTATAATGATTCTCAACATTTAGTCTTAGTTGCTTCATTCTTTGTGGGGCACAATTTCTGAAACTGCATTAACCCAATTTTGAATGGTTTTCACTTCCCGTCTTTCTGAACAGGTTCTTTTCTTAATGTATCATTACTTTGCTGCGGCTGAGATATACAATGCAATACGTGTCTTTATTGCTGCATATGTTTGGATGACTGGATTTGGCAACTTCTCATATTATTACATTAGAAAGGATTTTAGCCTTGCACGCTTCACTCAGGTGATGTCAACGATTCCAATCGTTACTTCTTTGGCAAGCTAGTCTGTCAAGTTTAGAAATTTTGTTGATTTGTGCTCATTAAATTGACTAAATAATATTTTGTTGCAGATGATGTGGCGACTCAATTTCTTTGTGGCATTTTGCTGTATTGTTCTTAACAATGACTATATGCTCTACTATATCTGCCCAATGCATACTCTGTTCACTTTAATGGTGTATGGGGCGCTAGGCATATTTAACAAGTATAACGAGAATAGCTCAGTGATGGCTCTGAAGATTCTTTCATGCTTTCTTGTGGTTATCTTGATCTGGGAAGTTCCGGGAGTTTTTGACGTTCTCTGGAGTCCTTTAACATTCTTACTTGGTAAAAATGGCACAAATTTTCTCCATTTTCGTTTATATCTATGTGCTTGCAAATTATTGGATAAGGGCTTAGTGGACTTTGATGTACTTGATAGGCTGATTCTGATTTCTTGTGATTAGTTCAATTTGCAACAATTGTGTTCATGATGCCTCAACATGTGCATTAATAATTCCTCTGATGACAGGGTATGATGATCCTGCAAAGCCAGATCTTCCACGACTGCATGAGTGGCATTTTAGATCTGGACTTGATCGCTACATATGGATTGTTGGAATGATATATGCTTATTATCACCCAAATGTATTATTGGATCTCTTGCTCAAATCTGTAGTTTTTTTTTTTGTAGCACTGGCAAACATCTTCTGAATGTGTAAAAATTCAGGTTGAGAAATGGATGGAGAAACTTGAGGAATCTGAAACGAAGAAAAGAGTCTCCATAAAAACGGTCATTGTAGCTATTTCATTGTTTGTAAGTTGCATTATTTGTAAATATAGCAGTACATTTATCTGCTTGTGTGCTCATTATTGTTTCTTTTTTTTTTTTAACATTCTGATGGTTGTTTCTTCTTTTTGCATTTATTTTTTCAAGGTTGGTTATTTTTGGTACGAGTATATCTACAAGTTGGACAAGGTCACATACAACATGTACCATCCTTACACATCATGGATCCCCATCACGTATGTTTCAAGGAGTTCTCAGTTATTTTGTTCCTTTTCTATTTAAGAGAAGCCTTATGAAGGGGCCTTGGGGTTGGGATGTAGATAAGTGTACTGTTTCAAAGGTGGAATCTGGGGTTGGTATGAACTTATGAAATACAATTCGACTGTGTTTTCAAAATCTTATTAATTGTATCTGCTTATTGTGACTCCAGTGTCTACATCGGCTTGCGGAATTTCACTCAGCAGCTTCGGAGTTGCTCTTTGACACTTTTTGCGTATGTCTTTTTAGTTTAATAGTTATCCATGTCATGGCGTTGGTGGTCATTTTTTTATTATTTATTTTGCTAATAGCACCATGCTTGCTCTAACTGTGCTACTTCTTATTCACAGTTGGCTTGGCAAGGTTACTCTGGAGACTTATATCTCCCAGTTTCACATCTGGTTGAGGTTTGGAAATGATTTTTTTTCCATATCTGTTTAGTTTAAACTGTTTTTTTAACTGTCCCAACATGTTTAAGTCAGTTTGCCATGAAGCCTACTTACTTCGTTACCAATTTCTTACGAGTATGTTACTGGAACAACATGAGCTTAATAGTGTCTTTTAAGCACCTGTTAGTTGAAGTCTCCTTTCTTTTCAACAGCCAAGTATCCACCTTAATCATTTTTCTGGTGGATCTGAAATCTATGAGTTTGAATAGATTAAGTTGTATGCTCGCATATGACGTAGGATGCCAAAAGAAGGTTTTACTTTATTCTGGGGAATACCCAGCAAAGCTATTGTTGCATCTCATCCTTTCACCTTTTTACCCTTCTATTCTGGGATTGGATATTCATCAGTAAGTGAAAGAAAGCTACACAGAAGTGAATTAAGTTAAAAGATGGCAGGACATGTGTAAGTATATATCCATATAGGACATGGTTACGTATATATCCATATTCTCCAAGATGCCCTTTAAACTGAAAGAAAAATTAGTTTGCAAATGTCTCATTTTTGCAGATGGGTGTATAAGTGCAACTCTTAACTTCTTATATGGACTTGCAGATCAAACATCCCTAATGGGCAGCCTAAGTGGCTTCTTGCTGTTATCCCAGAATATCCATTGCTTAATTTCATGTTGACAACTGCGATCTATATCTTAGTAAGCAACTCTTTTGGACTCTCTTTCATTTTAAGAATTGATGGTTGCAGACTCATAATTACTTACTGCTTGTTGACTTGCTTCTTCAGGTATCTCATCGGCTGTTTGAATTGACCAACACGCTAAAGGCAGTTTTCATACCGATGAAGGATAACCGGAGGCTATTTCATAATTTTGTAGCAGGAGCCGCCATTTCTCTATGTTTGTATTGTATTGCACTGGTTCTCCTTCAGATCCCTCATTAAACAGTAAGTTCCTCCTTACCATTCAAGAATCAGTAAAGAGCTCATGATCGGTTACAATTATTTTTTCGGTAATTAAGATGGGCTCCTAATTCTAAGGTTCCGTGACATAACATGTGCTGATGAAAGTTTTTCTTGGAGGTACACTTTCTTTAATATTGTGAAATATCTTACTTTGTTGTAAAATCTGCTTCGGGATTCAGGCCGGACACATGAAGATTAAAAATCAATTTACATGGAGGTTTTTTGATCAGATGTATAAAAGAAATTAGACGGATTAATAAGAGAGAGTGGAAGATGCATCTTCCAGATGTAGCTCAAGACCATAGAGTTTCAGACAAATGTGAGAAAAAATGCCCTCCGTTTTTTAGCCAGAACTGAATGTAGAGTCAGGATTCAGCTGGTGGAATGGAGTCAAAGTGTCGGCTTAAGGAATTCTTTTTGTAATATTTCATGTCCTCCTTATATTCATTGTTTGTTCCTTTATGCATATCTTATTTCCAGTTTATTCAAGTCCTGGAAGTAAATGTAAATTTCAATCATATATGACAACGTTGCTTGACAACTAGCAAAGATTAATGTTAATGCAATTTTTTCTGTTGTAGTGAAGTTGCTTTGTACTCTCAATTATGACAACTGATGCCAAAAAAACAGAAGTGATCTGTGTTTTGAAGTCTTCAACAGGCAGAGATCGGTTTTTCAGATCAGATTGTAAGATGATGATTATGATGCTTTGACTAGACTTACATGCAACCACTTAGGAAATTGGAAGTAATTTGTGAACCATTTTCATTCAGCTGAGCGTATAACACCCATCCAACTAGCTAGCTAGCACCGATGCTTGCTGACAATAAGATATATACCAGTTCTTCCCGGCTATTACTGTGTATGGATACATCATTTTTGAGGGAGAGCTTGGAAGTAATAGCAAAAGTTACTCCTTTTAACCAGAATCCTAGGTTTTAATAACAGAAATAGCCTTTTTTGTGGAAAAATAGAAGAAGACTTTGTATATCGATGATCCTCTGCAGAATGTTGGGTACACTGACTTTTTATGTATACATCATTTTTAGCAGTTTGATTACCTCAATAATTTTTATTATTAAAAATTAATCAATTTATTAACTAATCGATCAGTTTTAATAAATTAGAAAAAATTAGTTGATTTTTCTTTAATAGTATCTTTCCTTAATTAAAATTCGATAAAAATAACCTCTTTTTTAATCCTATTTAAAATTATTTAATTTTATTCAATATTTACTTTATAATAATTTTATGAATCTTGTAAACCTTTAATTTTTATGTTTTCAATTATATAAATTTTAAAAAATACCTAAATTCTAGAATACAAAATATATCACTTAAAAGTGTTTTAATTAAAAGATGATATTATAATTTCTATTTTAGTAGGATTGTATTTGTTGATAGTCTATTTGGGAATATCTATAACTCCAAATTTGTTACAGTCTAATTACTCATAAACTTAACACATTACTCAGGAACGTTGCAAGTAGAATGTAATGGATGGAATGTAATGGACACGCTCATCTTCACATAAAATCTGCAACACGTTCAAATAGAATGCTTAGCTCAAAGTTCAAACGAATCATAATACTCAAAGCATTCAAAAATATTTGCCTAAGATCATCAAAAGAATCCATTCATATTCCAAATAAAATAAATATCTTTTCATTTTCCAAACAGTATGACCCGAATATAAAAATAACAATTTGTCAACAAGAATATGAAACCATGAACAGAAGAAGAATAGAAAAAAATTAATAATTTCTGAATCCCTAAAAAAGTTAGCATAAAGTAATTGGCTGATCTTTTTTCTTATCAGTCAACAGTAGGACTCAAATATAAATGTTAAAGGACCCCAAACTGGGAAATGCAATACAAAGGAATACTGAAAACTGACTTCTCCATTGTTGGTCCACTGCAGCACTCATAAATGACAGGATATTATTCATTTGAACAAAAATGTGTAAACTGCAGTTGATATGAAACCCAGACCTGCAAGTCCTTTGGGAGTGCCTCTGATATATCAAGGGTGTAACAACTAGGCACGAATTTTCCTGTAAAAGGTATCAAGTAACTTCAGCAAAGAGATTAAATACTCAGATGAAGAGATCTAAACAAAGCACATCAGAATGATTAACCCATGGTGCATACAGAAGAATAGATATGATGCAAATGTGCGGGTGGGTTTTTTGTTTTTGTTTTTTCCCCCTTTCTCAAGCATTATCTATTATTCAGATGAACTTCCATATAAGCATCATGGCAAAGTTTAAAAGATTAAAATTGGCCTCAGATATTTCATATATCTTGCTTGTCCAAGAGGACTATGAATCACTTTTCCATCAACAACCACATGCCTATCCAATCAATCTGATAAGATGACTTCTTTTATTGCATTGCATAAATACTATGACCATAAGCAAGACAGTTGCTATTTAATAAAAAATGCAAAATTTGCAAGGAACTAACAGCCGCTTAAAGTTCAATCGATTACTACAGTTCAAGTACTGTGACTCTGTCTTATATCATTATCTTACCAAGATTTCAACCTTCAAATAATGGGCCCAACTCAAATGTGGACACATTGCTCAATCTTTACCTTAATGGGACCATCAAAACATAAATCTCTACAACTGATATCTTGATATTACAATGCTCATATAATTCAACTATGCCTAAAACCTCAAAAATCTGGTGGCCTTTCAACACACTAACTAGTAATTCACTCAGGCCTTAGTTTCAGCAACAACTATCCAAACTCCAAGTAGCATGCATTAATTATGAATGAAACAATCAGTTTTTAATTAACACATAATTCAAAAGGGAAAGAACTATACTTATGATGATATTGGTACAGGAAGCCAACCGTGCTGCTACTTGCTGAAAATGGGTTATAATTTCACTAAGTGACAAAACATGCTTATAGGTGACATGAATTATTCCATCAAACAAGTGCAAGGGTTAGACGTTGAGAGCTTAAGGGGAAGAAAGAGCAATAAGATTGTAAGGTTACTTACCAATTCTCAACCATCGAGCAGCCCAACTTCTAGAAAACTGATTGTTTCATTCATAATTATGATGATATTGGTACAGGAAGCCAACCGTGCTGCTACTTGCTGAAAATGGGTTATAATTTCACTAAGTGACAAAACATGCTTATAGGTGACATGAATTATTCCATCAAACAAGTGCAAGGGTTAGACGTTGAGAGCTTAAGGGGAAGAAAGAGCAATAAGATTGTAAGGTTACTTACCAATTCTCAACCATCGAGCAGCCCAACTTCTAGTTGGATCCATGACAGAGATTATCCTGTGCCAAATTTGTTCTAATTTTAGGAAATAGAAATGTAGAAAACTTTTATTGTAGTATCATTTGTCATGTAAAAGATAAATTAGAAAGATTACCCGTTAAAATTAGGAGTAGTGCAATCAGCAACACGCTCATGACCTTCGTCCATTTTGAAAAGGGGGCAATACTCGCATCCTGATTCTCTAAAAGCCCCACTTATAATGTTAACACAACATCACAAACTTATTAACAGCAATTCATGGCTACTATTACCGCTACTGTCCAACTTTTGAGAAAAGGGTGAATGGCAAGTACTGAGGAGACAAAAGAAAATGCAATAAAGAACTTACAATGGGGGCGGTGCGTCTGTTGGAAGCCATGAGAGAACTCTTCCCAGTTTGTTCACCGGCAAATTTTGATGATGCTTGAATTCCAACTCTGCTCACCACCGTTCTCATCTTCAGCCACATTGTCATCAACACTAGGCATAGGCACAACAATGTCAACATCCCTCAAAATTGGCCGAAGTCTCAGTCTTTTCTTTTTCTGGCTGTGCTCTGTTAAAAGTAGATCCTACGTTCTTGAGGTTACTGTTTTGGGCTTTGGTGGACTGGGAAACAATCCTTATTGTGCTTTTACTTCTTCTCTTCTTTGGAAATAGGCTGGGATTGAAAGCTGATACAGAAGTAAAGATAGTAAATAATTTATATTTTATGTAATTATTACCAAAATTAATAATGAAAAACTTATAAGACGAAAATATATCAAATAATTAAACTCGTCTATCCTTAATATTTCCAAATCTGAAGATGCCTCTAAAGCTTCAAGTAACTCTTCCTGATCTTCTTGCAAATGATCTCCATCAAAACTCAATCTCAATTCGGTGACGCTTTTTTTCTTCTTAAGTTGTGCTTTTCCAGCCTCTTCTAGATTTCTCACATTTCTCAACCCTCTTATCTCCAATCTTCCTCTAAGATTATTCAACTTCTCCATTTCAACAATTGAAAATGATTCATTCTCATTCACACTTGCGATGAAGTAAGAGGATACGGTTCATTTCACTCTGCCATGATATGTGACGTAATGGTGATGGTAAGAGGCAAATTTGGAAGTTTTGAGTTTTTGTAAGAAGGAATCAACACACACTTTCTTTCTCATATTTTGTTTCCTCTTTTGCGGTTTGTTTACGCCTTTACGGTATTGACGACACCCTTTTATCTAACACATCATGATATGGTGTGTGAATCAAATCATTTTGATGCTACAAAAGGGTTTAGAACCATTTCTGCATGATCTCTGGCTAAAGGAGGAAGGCCCTAAAACCCTAGCTAGTTCCGGATCCTTGCTATATGAAGAAATATAAGAAACTTTAATGCCTTCTTTGCTCGTTTGGGATGTGACATAATTGTGATTACTGCTTGTAAAACTGGTATGAACAGGGTTGGAAGTAACATATCTTGGCTTAGCAAAAGCAGTTTCCATGTGCTATATATTCGTAAACATTCCACTCATTCTTTCGCATCCTTAGCCACCATAATCCTTCTTCAAGTATTTCTCTTCTCAAGTCTCTATACAATCCAAATCATGACGAGCAAATTAGCAACCATCCTTCGTTTTGTGCTTTTGCTTTTGTGTTTGAATTCATCTGGTAAATGTAGTTTTCGTGAAAGAATTTCTATTTCAATACTTTCATGTTAAGTTCTTTAACTAAATTCTGTAAAAAATTCTGCAGGACAGATGAAGGTGGCCAATGGAGAGGTGAAACAGGGGAGAAGCTGTAAAATTTTCATCTACAGAAGCAGAACAGACTGCAAACATCAACTTTGCATGTGATCATTTACTGAGCTGCGAAAAGATACAACCACATGGCTCTTGCTACCATCCCAACACTGCAATCAGCCATGCCTCGGTTGCAATGAACCTTTTACTACCAATATACGCGCAAGCAGTACTCGTGGAACTGCGACTTTGGAAACTCTGGTCTTATCACCATCTCTGAACCCAGTAAGATTATTGATGATCATAACTCCAAAACACCATCACAAAGACAATCACAAAACTATAAGATGTCTGCAGGCTATGATAACTGCACATATGCTTCATGACTGCACTAAATCAAATCCCTGACGCTTTCAGAGGCTTTTCTGTAATTTAGATTATGCAATAGTAGTGGAAGAAGAACCTTTCATCAAAAGTATGATATTTCTATGTATTCCATCATCCAATTTCCCAATTACTTATATACTTTTATGAAATAAAAAATAATTTATTTAATAAGTTACTAAAATAATAGTTGCGTCGGTCCGTGAGTCGAACAGTAGACATTTATGTCCAATGGGAAAAGTTCAAGGCTCTGTGCCATGAAGTATTGCATAGTACATGAACTGGATGCCATTATCCTCTATTTTAAAAATTAAAATGCACGTGTCAATCAAATTGTATTTATTAGTTAATTTAAATTTATATCAAATAATAATAATTTAAATTTATATCAAATAATAATTATGAAATTTATATCAAACTAATTGATTTTTAATTAATTATAATATAACTAATTAA
>JANKYE010000002.1:33706106-33716415 GCA_032467995.1 Erythroxylum dillonii
AGTGATTTTCATAATAGTTATGTTTAACATTATCTAAACTATTCTTATAAATATTAAATTTTATTAATATACAAAATATTTTATGTAATATCTACTTAATAATTATAAAATTATCATTAAAAAATCAACTGAATCAATCACTTTTATAAACAAAACTGTAAATGGTTAAAATTTCTGATTAACTTATTAATTAATTATTTAATTTTTATAAATTAAAATAAATTAATTAAAATTTATTTAATAATTTTTAGATTAAATTTAAATTTTTTCTATAATAATTATAATATTTTAAATTATTTAATTTTGTTTAATTTTTTAGTAAACTTTCTTTTTTTAATTTAAATTTTTATTTTATCTATTTAACTTTCGCAAGTCCGTCCCAAAATGCACAAAATTCCTCGCTTCTCCACGTGGGCCCCCACGAGCTCCATCTCTCCTTCCAAAATCACGCGTGCTCTGTCATCCAACGGTCAGCGTCTCATCCGCATAACACGGGATTGTTTCTCGACGGCCCAGATTATCAGTATTTGACACTTACGTTTGTCAGAAAATTGCACACCTTCCCACCATTAAAGAAAAATATATCCTTCACTACCAAAAAGTAGAACTGAAAAGAAGTCTTATTAATGATAGCTTTCACTCACAAGTCACAAGCGTCAGTTACATTTCGTTGAATCCTTAGGTTTGTGGTTGTTTGAAGTTCTTATGTTTTTGTATTGCATGTATATGTAATTGTTTATATGTGGCTTTTGGGTTTTTCAGATATCTTGAACTTTTGGTTTTGTTGTGCTTTGATGGTGTTAGACTTCTTTGTGTTTGTGTTTCAGGTTGTCAAGTTGAGAACTTTTCTTAAGTTGGCTCTCGTATGTTGATTCGTTGGTGTTAACGGACTTCTTTAATACTTTTTTTATCTGCTTGATTTATGTCCTGTTTCTTTTATGGTTGGGGAGTTGGAATGAAGTTTCGTTTTTGATTTCTGGTTTTGGACTTGGAAGCTTGTTTCTTGTATGGTGAAGGGCATGCTTCTGAGGCTCCAAAGTTGAGGAAGTGGTTTGTGTTTGTTTGTATATTTGTTGTGTTCTTGATGACCATTAAGCAGCTTTGGTGGGTACCGACCATTGGCATTTCTGCTTGTATTCATTTTGGTGTCATGTTATTTATTTTATCGTCTTTTTTGTTTTTGTTCTTATTTTCAGTTCAGACTGATTTGATGTTATTTAAAAGAAATTGGGATTGAAGAAGAAGAAGAAGAAGAAGAAGAAGAGCAACATGCCCTGGGATTCCTCTCCCGTGGAGTACAGCAGGAAATGCGTCCGTTTGGGGGTCTTCTTTCTTGTCATCCTGTAATTGAGTTCGGTAAGTCTCTCTTTCTATTAGTATTTTCTGTTTCATGAGTTGTTCCTCATGCATGTTTATATGTACGAGTTCTCGGTGATATCCCTTTAATGCTATGGGTGTATATGTTGTTTTTCTTTTCTTTTTAGGTTTTGCTTTTTCCAGGTGAGGTTGATAAGTGGGTGGGTTGTCTTTTATAATATTAATAATTGTTCATGAAGGTCTAAATTTAATGCTGGGAATTTGTTTCTACTCCTTTTTTTAATACTTCAGCTCATTCTTGTTTTTCCAGGGGGGTTCGTTGTGGTCTTGGGGTAACTTCTGGGTTGATTGTGATTCAAAAGCGGCTTGAGGAGTGAGAATGTACATTGCATTGTCCATAAAGAGATACAGAGCTGTTAATGAAATAGGGAAGGTTAAAATGAGCGTCGGGGTTCCTGGACATTGCCAAGTGATGCAATTTTGTCAGGTATAAGTATCGTCCTCTTTTCCAGGACAGGAAAGTGGACACTCTTGCTCCTATTGCTATTGTTTGTATATGGATGTATTGTCATTGCTAGTGATGATTCAAGAGTTCAATAATATCTACGTATGATTCTTCTAGCACTAAGGCATTTTGTTCTCAATGGTGCCTTCCTAATAATTCACAGGGGTTTCCATTTTATCTTGCAGGCTGAGTATTTCCGTCAGTTGCTTAAACCTGTTACGTAGTTAGTGTTTCAGAACAGACTGGGTTATTTGGAGTTGGGAGGACTGGTTTTTGGTTATGCTTATACCTTTGGAGGCAGTTTACTTAGCTATTTGGCCAGGATGGAAAAAAACTGATTAGCTGATTTTCTGGAAGTCCAAGATCGACAGTGAAGTAAGAATTGACAGTGAAGTAAGAATTATCAACTCAAGTGCAATAAGCCTTATTTTTCTTCTGAACTTTTAGTTTGATAGACAAGCTGAGATGCAGAGTGACCGAACATTTTACACTCGAAACTCACAGCCTCAATGTGAAAATCAAATGGGGAATGCTTACATGCATTTTCCCTCATCGTCTTCCTTCCCTGCAGATTTAACACCTCCTGCAGGACACTCAACTCCCTTACATGGCCTTGCGAGTCATCCTTCCGAGGTTTTGCCAAGGAATCTCATTATATTTGATCAGAACACTCATCAAAGCCAGATTATGTTCCATCCTGCAATGGCCCGAACATTCGGTGGTCCTGCCACCGAAGTTAATCCGTGTTATATCCAAGGGAATTTTCAGACAGATGTCAATCTTGTGGAGAGAGAAACGGTGTTACTGAAGGAGGATTCAGACGATATTGATGCGTTGCTAAGCTTGGAAGACGAAGAGGAAGATGATTATGAGGAGGAAGAGGTTAGCACTGCACGGACTTATGGAAGTAATTCTCCTGATTCTTACTCGACTAGTGCTTCTAAACCCTTGAAGAATGAATCTTCTTCCTACAAGTCCTATGGAGGTGGTAGCAGCTCTAAAGGTGAAAGGAAACGGCAGAAAATGAAAATGATGGTGAAGGAATTGAGAAGTATGGTACCCGGCGGGGACCAGATGAATACTGTTACTATTTTGGATGAGGCTGTTAGATACCTCAAGTCTCTTAAATTTGAAGTCAAGAAGCTTGGAGTTGGAAATTCCAAGAACTAATTAAGCTTGAATCCAAGCCATGGACCTCCATTTTCTAACCACGACCATGATGAAGTTACTGTTTGCTTGTTGGGTCGTAGTCTTTAGAATATCTGCTACGGTATTGAATAAGGAGAAGTGTTCAGATTTTACTTGCAAACTATTCTGACAGGCTTGCTACTTCTTGAGTTGATTTGGCAGTGTTGAACACTAGCCCCGTGCTTATTGCTTTTGTAACCTAGTCATCTTCCTATCTTGTTGAGGCTTGTATTTCATAAATGATAATAGATCCTAGTTGTATGATGCTTCCTAAGATGTGTGGCCGGAAAAGTTGGCGTTCTTAGTATCTCGTGAATGCTTAATGGCTATTTACTTATTTCATGTCTGATGCAGTCCCAACTTATTTCATTTCGTATGGTCCAAGTTTAGAATGCTTTTGAAGCGAGGAAAGTGGTTTCTGTACCGCCCCCGTTACTTTATGCGAGTGAGCATGACTTCTACCCAAATCTCTGCCACTTAGTAATAAAGTTTGAGCCTTTTCATACTACCGGACACGGATGTCGCTATCATGCATGAATGGTGCTTTTCTTCTTATAACCACGTGCTTCTGCTGAAAGTGGTGACAGTGGAGCACAACCAAGCCCTTGACCAGCTATAGCTACTTCCCATCCTTTCTGAGGCTCATGAGCAAGCAACCAAACAAGAAGAACCCAACTTTCTCAAGTTGCATATTTTCAGGATCTTCTAATACCGTTAGTGCTGTATTTCTGGGATTTTCAAAAGCATACTATGTGGTAATTACAATGGTTTAGGTGATTTCATTGAGCAACTAGATCATCTCCTCCTATGAGTGCACCGGCTTTAATCTTGGATCATAATGGAGTAAAACTAAATGATGGCTAGCACAAACCAAGAAGTTGACTTTGAGAATGTTTTGCGGAAACAAGCTGAATATATCCAGCGAACAGATGCTTAAAGAAAAGTCTAGTTTCAGCGTCATGATTCCTTTGTCATGTGAAACTCGAAACGATCTGATATGGTCTCCATACCTATCATTCTTCTTTGTCTTTATCCTAAAAGACGGGAGAACAAAGACACTGTCACACAATACTTCGTAGCAACCGCCAGCCAGGTCTGACAAGGCAACGGGTCAAGGGTAAAAGGTGTTTAAGTAGCAGAAACATCAAACAAGTTTACTGAAGAACTCTTTTATTACGAAATATGGATGTGATGATCACATTTACATAAAATGACTCAACTGCCTTTCATCTGATAGCTAGAGTTTAAAGAAATCTGAAACCCTACTTAATTATTGGAAGCTAGCTAGAAAAACCTTACTAAAAAAGAAAAAGAGAAGAACTAGACTAACAAGGAAGGATTTCAACGGGGAGAGAAACAAGATCATCCCCAATAACTATAGTGTGAGTGCCGGCGGCCAAAATCCTGTAGGCACTAAAGTCTATCAACTGAAAGCTCTTGCAAACATTAATATCGAATTCTACTGTAGCAGATTCTCCAGCTTTAATGAAAACTCTTCTAAATGCAATAAGTTCTTTGATGGGAGCTTCGGCAATTCCTTCTGGGGCTTTGTGGTAAACCATCACTACTTCACTTCCATCGTATGATCCCACGTTTTGTACAGAAACTTTGATCTTGACAGTTTCGTGACAACTTAAATGTTCATTGATCACAACTCCAGGGCATTCAGGTTTGTCTACTCCGCACTTATATTCTAAGTCCTGGTAACAGGGTTGGAATTTTTCCAACTTTACATGCACAGAACATGGTTCCGTCAGCAAACTGTAATTGAACTTAGTGTAACTCAGTCCATAACCAAAGGGATAGACTGCTGAACCATTGAAGAATTTGTAGGTTCGACCCGGATACCCTAACTCATCAACTGGCCTCAATCGCATGGCTGTAATAGGTATCATATCAACGTAGCTATTTTCATACCAGGTAAGCGGAAGCCTTCCACCTAAAATGCAAATAAACATGAAAGTTAAGATTTCGGCAAGAAAATGTATATGCATGTATCACTGACTAATCACAATCAGTAACCTGGATTATATTTGCCAAAGATGACATCTGCTATAGCGGCGCCACCTTCTTCTCCAGGATATCCAGCCCATATAATAGCTTTAATGTTAGGGTGGTTCTTAGCAAAAGTGATGTCTAGCCCTCCTGCGGAGAAGAGAACAAGAATTACAGGGCCTTTGCAAGAATCGGCAATCTGTTTGATAAGTTTTGGTTGGAAATTAGGTAGGAGAAGGTTGGATCTATCCCTGCTCTCTGCTTCGATTGATAAATCAATGCCCATCACTAAAATGGTTGCATCGTGCCCGTTCATAATCTTCAAAGCTGGAGGGAAGAGGTTTGCATCGCCGCAATTTACATCCCAGCATCCCAATGCAGATTCCACACTCGCGTATCGACTCAAGCCTTCAAAAGGAGTTGTGTAACGACAAGGTGTCCCTTCATAGTTGCCCAGCATTGTTTTTGTAGCATTCACAAATTGTCCAATCAATGCAATGCTTTTGCATTTATCGGTCTTCAGTGGCAAAGTTTGATCATCGTTTTTAAGAAGGACAATTCCCTCTCTTGCTGCTTCGGTAGCTAGCTCTATACTTTCTGCAGTGCATATGTCTTTTTTCCCAAGACACTCGTACTGTGGACTTCCATCAAAGAAGCCCAACCTCATGAGCACAACGTAGAGATAAGTCAAAGAAGTGTCTATGGTTTCCTCCCTAACTTTCCCTTGTCTTACTGAACTTTCTGTTGATGAGGGATAGAACTTTCCACAGTCCAAATCCAAACCTGTTAATAAACAAAGAAAGAAAATTCATCAGAAGTATTCATTCCATTAACATCCAAACAAATGAATTCACTTACCTGCTTTGAGTGTTTGCGCAACTGCATCCTCTGGTGCGTCACCTAGCCAGTGCTGGGCATGGAGCATGACTTCAATGGAGTCACAGTCTGATACTATATATCTGGTGATTAAGAAGAAGCATAGTTCAACTTACTGGCATGCTGCAAAATCAATAGAATAAAATCATATATAAAAATAAATAATCATTACCCATGTAAATTCCAATCTCTTCGAACAGTTTGGTTTAAGAGTTTAGGGTCAGCACATGATGGTATTCCGTTCACTTTATTATAAGAGCACATAACACTGCTCACGTCGCCATCCTTCACGCACATTTCGAAAGGTCGAAGGAAGGTTTCAACCATATCTCGTTCTTGGACCCTAGCATCAAAGTCATATCGTTGGACTCCTTTCCAGTTGTCGACATCATAGGCAGCGTAGTGCTTGCAACATGATGAAACTTTGAGAGGTCTGGTGTTCAAATCTTGATGTTCCTCAGTTCCTTTAACATCTTGAAGCCCTCTGACATAGTTTGTTGCGTAGGTTCCAACAACAAATGGATCTTCACCAGGTGTTTCAAGGGCCCTTCCCCATCTGGGATCTCTCACTACATTGATGTTAGGACTCCAAAACGTTAGTCCAGCACGACCGAGGTTATACATAGCCCTTGCTTCTGTTGAAACAACCTGAAAAACGGTATAATTTAAAATTAGAAAAGGTATTTAGAGAGCATATGAAATCAAAGACTGGAAACTCATATTACCTCCCCAATGTTTTTCCATAATGATTCGTTAAATGCAGCTGCGGTGAGGATTACTGGGGGAAAGCTTGTTGCTCCAGGAACGACAGAATCGAAGAAAGTTCCTGGACCTACATAGGACACACCATGAAGAGCCTCCGACCACCATTCATATCTAGGTAGCCCTAATCTCGTAACCCCTTCCGCAGTGTTTCCAAGTTGATTGACCTTTTCTTTCAGTGTCATATGCTTGACCAAATTCCTGGCCCTAACCTCAAAGGGAAGGGACGAGTCACAGAATGGAAACTGTGCTATATTCAATCCCAGAAGAGCATACCTCTTGGGATCACAAACATACGTGAAATTTGAACCTGTAGGTGTTGCAAAATCCTGTCTGGCTTCAATGGTTGCATAAAGCAAGAAAACAGTGAAGAGATAGATGAAGGTCGTGGTAATGGATGCAGCCATTTTTGCCATGGCCAGTGTTTGATTATTTCTGACGATCGAAGGCATACAGTACACAGATGCACGCCCTGCTTTTTATAGAGTGCATATACGACTCACTTTGTTTTTGTTATTATCTACGAAATCTAGACTATCCCATTATGATCTTTCTGATTGTATTACGACTATCTTTCGTTTTTGTTATCATCTATGAAATCTGGACTATCCCAGTTATGATCTTTCTGATTTTCAATCTTCATGCATCATTATTCATATATGTATAGCATTAGATAGCTATCTTGTGTTTCAATTTCAATTTTCAAACATAAGATAACATTAAGCGGATCCATGTCTTTTCATAATCATTAAGGTCTATTCTTATTAGAATCTCAACCAAAAAATCAATCTGAACTAAGTTCCATCTTTACTTTCCAATAGAAATATATGATATTAACGTTAGGATCAATGGAAACAGCTTCTTTCCTGTTCTGCTCGATCTTCTTTTCTCTCAGCCTTTCAAATCTGCTTCTTGTACAGAATGTCAGAATCTCTTCGCTTTATTTTAATTTAAAAAAGTTAATTACAGCTATAAAAATAATTACTAATCACTTTAATTTAATTTACTACTAATTACTATAGATTATTTAATATTATAAATTCATGGATCTTGAACTATTTAATATATTTCTATTCATGATTTAATCAAAATATATCAAATTCTCTTTTTTAAATACATTTTCAATCAAAAAAATTATTTATATCGTATTTGAATCACCATCAGAGCACAGGAGTACTCCTAATATATAACAACAACAACAACAACAACAACACTCTAATGAGAGTTTCGTTGATACACAAAATTTAAAGAAGTCCAGAAGTATGTAACATTACTGTTTATTAGAGAGGAGAGACGGATTCAGAAAATTTTTTGAGTGTGGACAAAATTTTATTTTTAATAGAGGTAAAATTTTAACGGGGATAAAAATTTTTTGAGTGTAGGTAGAATTTTATTTTATCTTATGAAAAAATTTAAAATAATAATATTTTTAATAAATTTTTTTGAAAAAAATGTACATCCGGTAGAGAAACTTCTTCTGAAATATAACTAAAGTAGAATTAATTATATAAAAATGTAGCAAAGTGATAGTCTACAATAAATGATTAGTGTTTAAGACAACTCTTAAGATATAACAGAAAATACAATATAATCAATTGATTTGTAAACTAACTGCTTGACAACTCTTTGTATTCCTTTATTCTTTAAACTTAAATATACACAAATAAAGACACACACATATGTTATAATATTAATTTGAGGGAGCAATAACATTTCTATTTATATATATCTCATAATTTTCATACATCACAATATAAATAATAATTTTCAAAATATTTACACACACAAGCGCTCGCACGCGCGCACATACATATATTTATCACACTTAATCTGAAGTCTTAATAAAATATATTTGAAGAGATTTAATAATACATAACCTTGCTTTTATATAATATAGGTCATTTACGAGAGCTTGCATCCTAGCCATTAGGCCGCTAGGATTGAGAACCCATGCCATCCAATTAGAAGATAGTGATCCACTTCTACGAAACGCCACATTAACTGTGTTGTTTGATGGGTTTAGAGTCTAGGAACAGATCACATGTTTCACAATTGCTGTGTCAGTGTTATTACATTGTATTTGGTCCGTATATTTATATGGGACCCACAAAAATATATGAACCAAATGCAATAGAATAGTATTGACATAACAATTATGAAACAGGTGATTTCATTTGTAGCGTCCGGTGCAAAAAAGAGCTCAAAATAAAAAGGTTAGCACAAGTTGGGTTCAGAGTCCAGTGCAAAAAGGAGCTAAAAAAACCCATCAAACACTTTACTTTTCGTAGAAGTGGATCACTATCTTCTAACTGGATCGCATGGGGCTGGAGAAAGTATAGCTTCTACAGTCTTGTGCTTGGGATGGAACACGGGGAGATTACTAGGACGCAAGAAAGTAACAAGATATGTATAGTTCTGTCCATGGTATTTTAGACCAACAGAAACAACCAAAGTTTCAGAGATATGCGCACAGAAATATGATCACTTCAAGTGAGACAAGTTTTCGGTATCTGGGTAAGTCCCAAAATGAAGCTGTGACCTGTTTCCCTGAGTTGGGGGTTCATTTTCCCTGGCTGGAGATGGTAGAACAATGAATCGAGAAGCTTTGATATGAATAGATTAGATGCCAAGAAAACAGAAGTCTGAAAAGTAACAATCAAACACAGAACAATTGGCTCTTTCATTGTCTTCCAAGATATATGCATTCAATATTACTACGCTTTTCCACAACTTATAATTAAGGCATAAACATTTATTATGGCAATAACAATCAAAGAAACAAGCCAAACTTTATGTTTTGCCGTTAAAGCTCAAGTCTTGAGCATTTGTTTTCCACTCGAGAGAGAATGGTTTTCTAAAATTAAAAGCTACACTGAGATTAACTTCATCGATTTATATGGTAAAAGCAATCTCATCAATGATGCATCAACGCGCGACTTGAAGAGGTCTGATAATATACAACTTTATTCCTGTCTTAATTAGAGCAATTTGATACACAAAATCTACAAAAGTACATTTGTAGATTTTTTAACAAAAATACATACGTCGTTGCAAATGTTTTCAAAGTTTTAAAAATCAGATTTAAGGTTTAAAAGTTTCAATTAATATTAGACCGTCATAAAATCAGTTAAAAATTAAATAAAAGTAGATAGAAGATGATCGAAAGAAATTATCCTTAATTTGAATTTTAATAGAAAAATAGTGTTAAATAAATATTAATTGACTTATTTTGATTTTGAAGAACTTATTAATTTATATAAATTAACCGATTAATTATTTTTTAATAACAAGAATTATTAAAATAAATTGAACAAAAAATCTAAAAATTGAACCGAAAATTGAAAAATTAAAAAGAGTTGATTATTATCTAAAGGTATGCTCAATTCTACTTTCTATCCAAAATACTTAAAACCATCCAAAGTAAACCGAATTCATACGGATTGGTTTGGTTTGGTTTTGTTTAAATTGTTGTATGAAATCATAATATCAATGATTAAAAAACAGCTCAACCTCTTCATTTAAAAAAAATTAAATGGTCTAATTTTTTGGTTTGATTTATTTTAATATTTTTTAATTTGTTAATTAATCGATCAATTTTCATTAATTAATAAGTTTTTATAACCCAAAATAAATTAATTAATTTTTATTTAATAATTTCTTTTTAAT
>JANKYE010000002.1:33741430-33753203 GCA_032467995.1 Erythroxylum dillonii
TGGATATGGTGTTGGATTCTGGCTTAACATTTCCCAAGTATTCATCCATTGCAGCAATGTAGTTGACACTTGTCCTGCAATATTCTTTAAAATTAGCAGAAGGTTGGTAGGTTATGTAAATATTCATTTTTCTATGATATGAAATATATAACTGTGCTCTATTCCTTCTTTTCTCATCCATTCTGTGATCATTGCTGCCTCTACTTCTGTACGACTGCCAGTATTTCTTATGGAATATCATAGCATGATCTCCCTTAAAGGCTCATATCCTATAGAAATAACACGAGGTTCTGTCTATATTATCTGTTGTTTGAATTAGTAATTTACTCTAAGAAAGTGTAGGGTTTCTGTTTTTCATTTTGGTCCCATTAAATGTTGCAATGGATTCACTGATTTCAACTGTGGTTATTAGGCCTTGCAATTCATGTTTTCCTGGCTTTCTCTGAAAAGAGGAGACAGGCAAGAAGGATATTTCAGTGCTTTATGGTTGGAACATACTAGTTATTATTATCTTAGAGCCAAACTGTCCTAAGTTTTCATGAATTTTAAACAGGAAGCTGGGAAGGATAGTCAAGACAAAAAAAAGAACCATATCAAGGCACTTCTTGTTGCTGCTACCGACTGTGAACCTCAGTATTTAATTCGCTTGCTTCAGGTTGATTTGTTATCTTGTTAGCTTCTATCTCTTGGGTCTATTGGCTTCTTTAACTTGTTACAAGTTTTCTTTTTAAATTCCTTTGCAGTCAAAGCTGCGAATTGGATTGGCTGAACAGACTCTTTTGGCTGCATTGGGACAAGCTGCAGTTCATACTGAGAAAAATTCTAGACCACCTTCAAACGTCCAGTCTCCTCTGGAAGAGGTCAGTTAATTTCTTATAGACAAACGATAATCATAGCTACCGCGCAACATTTTAGCAGTGTAGTATAACATTTTGTGAGATCGTTTACTAATTTGTTTCTAGTCTGTGAGCCTGTAGAAGCACTGTGTTGGAGGCCTCGTTTATACTCTCTTTAGTTAATTAATACTGCTACTAGTTTGGAATATTGTCATGAGATCAAATCATAGCTAGGTCCTTACTATGATCCTTGCTATTTTGAGTCTCTCCCATTGCGAAAGTTGTGTGTAATTGTTTTAAGTATGCTGGTTGATTCTAAATTGTCCAGGTATGAAATTCAACAAAAGGAGGTTGAGACTGGAATACTGTTAAAGAGGAATTGCTAAAGTAGATGAGTTGGTCCAGCCTACAAACCTTTGAGATTTTACCTATCTTAGGCCCAAACATATTATCTTTGGTCCCGTTGCACCTTTTTTCCTTGGAGCTGTGGCAGCTTTCCGCCTAATAGACAGAAAAAAAGCCTGGAGATTCTATGTGTTGTGTTTGAAAATAGTGAATAAAGAATGTAGGCACTTTTTGCCTGCTTAATTATCTGAATATGAGATTAAGAATTGAAATTTTTTGTATAATTAACAATTGCTAGGTCCAAGTTGAAGGAGAGACTGTTGTCATATACTGTTCTTGAGACACTGCAAGCTAGTATTATATTGCAAAAACAAAGTAGTACAAGATTTCAAGTGCACTGGATAATTTGAAATGGCTGCAAAATGGATCCATGATGTGCAACAAATTTGGAGTGCACAACTATTCTTTGAGTTAAAAATTACTTGTTGGCACAATTTTTTGAAATGGCAGGCTAAGATTGAGACCTAAGGTTCATTTCATGGGTTGTATTGACAACGAACAGATTTGGATGATATGTGATAACTATGGTTTGGATAGTATTTGAGTTGTTAGCGGAGTCAGGGATAAAGAGATGTAACATAATTTTAATTCCATACTCAAGGAAATGTCAGAAATAGAGGTTGGCATGGTTTAACAACCTATATAAAGATTCTACTGTTGTAAAAAAATCTAAGGAGATAGGCCAACATTAACTCAAATATTGGTCAAAATTTCTTTGATGATTAATTTCTTCTAATATATATCGGCCTTTGTTGTGGTTTTACACCTTGGTCTTTTTTTTTCATAAATTTATATTTATTGGTATGCTACTAGTTTTTCAGATCACACAATGATAAAGATCATGTCATGTGAAACCTTGCAGATCACGAAGTAATCTTTTTCTTATTTTGGACAACAAATGCCTTTGAATATATACACAAGTCCTAGCTTAATTTAGGTAACTAAAATATTTCCTATTTACAGCAATTTCCTAAAGTAAATATCCATGATATCCTCTTGTTTCCTATTTTATGATTAGGAAATAATATCTCCTAAATCACTGTTCTGATTTTCATCACCTTTGTTATGGTGTTACACCTTGGTCTTATTTGTTTATTTTTCATAAATTTATTTTTATTGATATGCTACTAGTTTTTCCGATCACGCAGTGATAAAGATCATGTCATGTGAAACCTTTCATGTGGCTTTGTGTTTCTGAATTTATTGTGTGATTTTATGATAGTTATTCATGGATCTTGTTTATTCCAGGCTACCAGGATAATCAAGGAAGTCTACTCTGTACTCCCTGTTTATGACAAAATTATCCCAGCTCTTCTTGCAGATGGTGTATGGAACCTTCCTAAAACATGTAGCTTTACACCAGGTGTCCCTGTGAGCCCTATGCTAGCAAAGGCAACTAGAGAAGTTTCAGAGATCATAGATAAGTTCACGGATATGAAATTTACTTGTGAGTACAAGTACGATGGTGAACGTGCCCAGGTGACGTACTAGTTCTGCTAGATCAGGTTTCTTCTGTATAATGGATGTATGTTCATTTGATAATTCCAATCAATTGTGGTGCAGATACATTTCATGGATAATGGTTTGGTTGAGATATACAGTCGAAATGCTGAGAGAAATACTGGAAAGTTTCCTGATGTTGTTGCTACAATCTCAAGGTTGTCTTCATATGCTGTTAGGAATTGTGTTTTATTTGTGATATTTGCATGACATTTGTTTAAGTTCTCTTAAAAATCATTGATAATTACCTTGTAACTTTTTGTCCCAATGTTAAAAGTCGTGCATAAATGTTCTCAATAGTTCACACCCCCAGCTTCTTGCTTTCACAGGAAGTTAGTTTTTCTTTCATCTTTTCTTTTAGGAGAGATAGGATGATTCCTCTTTATTACATTACCTAGGGACATATGTTTGTAATTTTAGACCTTATCCTATTGCTCTTTATTGAGGTATAACATATGTAGGTTTTCTGCTATAATTGCAATCCCCTATAAAAGTAATTTTGAAGCCTTTCTTTAATCTTTTTTTTTTTTCCTTTAGCCACTTCCAAGTTTGTTTCTTCTTAACCATCTGAATGGTTCTTTTAGATATGCCTGGGAGCTTGTGTGTTATTTTAGTGTAGTAAACTGTTTACTTGGTAGTTCCTGACACTAAAACTCAAATCAGATTAAAGAAGTCATCTGTCCAATCATTTATCTTGGATTGCGAGCTAGTTGCATATGATCGAGAAAAAGAGAAAATCTTGCCCTTTCAGGTATTAGTCACAATAAAACCTCATCTTTTTGCAAATTCCTTGTCTGACTCTCTGAAGTCTTTTTAAATAATTACTGATTCTTTTCAATGAAGTAAATGCACCAACCCCCATAGTGCCATGTTGCAAAACAGGTTCTGAAACTCTGGTCGGTGTTTCTTGGAATAACCTTGACCAACCTATGATACTATGCTTGATACCTTATTTCTTACCCGAGAAATATGTCCAAATGCATTGCGTGATGCCTCATATTCTTATCTCTCTCTCGCTCTCTCTCTCTACTTCCTGTTTCTCCTTAAAGATTGTAACATTTTCACTGGCGCTTCACCAAATTGGACACTTAGTTTCCCTCATTCCTTGTATATCCTTTTACAGCTCTTTTAGCCTAATCTAACACTTTTCGCTCAAGCTCTTTTGACCTAAGATAATTTTTTTTTTTAATTATGGCAGGTCCTTAGTACTCGGGCCCGCAAAAATGTGGTCCTGGCTGACATTAAGATTGATGTCTGCATATATGCCTTTGATATGTTATATCTCAATGGTCAACCATTGATTCAAGAACAACTTGAAGTTCGGCGAGAGGTACATTTTTCATTGTTACAAGTTCATTTTCAAGCATGCAGCCAATGCTTCTATGCGTTGGTGTAACTTGTTGGTAGCAAGCCTTATCATTTTTGTGATCTAATTTACATTTGAGTGGAGAAATTGTGGCATTATTTGGTAAGCCCACTGGTAATCATAAAGGCTTGGACAGTGTTGAAACGTATTTGAAATGTGCTATTTGCTAATAATTACTTCATATTTCTGTCCAACTTCGTATTTGCTTCATTATGTTTTAAAGAGCTTTTGATGCTGCTATTGCTCTTTATTTGTAGAGTTTACTGGTAAAATTTACCTATGCTGATGTCATTAACTTGAAGAATCCAGCCTCTTGCTCTCACAAAATATTTAGAGCTGTATGGTCACAAGCGCATGTAAAATTTGGCTATTTTTCTTCACATGGATGTTCCCAATAAGCTTACTTTGAATATACCTTTTTAACGAATTTATATTCCAATGCCTAAGTGTTAATACAAGATGTAATTCTGTGACACGTAATTCAGTACAGTTCCTACCTGATTAAAAAACTGAAGTTAAAGGAACTTCAAATCTGAAATGTTGTTAAATGTTCTTAAGTACCAATGCCATTATATTACCCAAACTGCAGTAAGAAATAGTCTTTGCTCTTGAGTGAATAGTTGTTCCTTGAATCAGGAGCTATTTCCATGGGCGGTAATAAAGTTATGAGATCTAATCCTTTCTCTTGGGTTGTTTATGGAAAGATAAGGTAACAAAAGCAGAATTTAATTACTGTTAATTATGTAGATCACATCAAAGATATCGATGTTAATTTAGATACATAACAGTTTATTGGTTACGCTATCTAAACGATAAGAGCCTTCCTCTTATACACTCAGAGTTGTATGGTTGTAAGTGCTTGTGTAACTAGCTAAATGATAAGAGCCAATCACACAGACACTTTAGAGCTGTTTGTCTGTAAATGCTTATACTAGTTGTTGGTTATTTGATTAATGGAAAAGTTTTGGTGTGATTGATATAACACTGACAAGTTGATCTTGTTAGCACCTAAAATTGAACCACCAAAGTTTGATTGTATGTCTGTGTTTAGTTCCACTTTGATTGAAAGTCTAGTTTTCTTATTATGAATTATATTAGATCTCTGCAGAACTAATGGAAATGTTGATCTAGTAATTTCAGTCTAGATTGAACATAAATCCAAACTAGGGTATGCTTACCAGTTCTTTCTTTTGCAGCGTCTTTATGACTCATTTGAACAAGAACCTGGATATTTTCAGTTTGCAACAACAATAACATCAAATGATGTTGAGGAAATACAAAACTTCCTTGATGCCGCGGTTGATGCAAGGTAATCATCTCATGATTTTGATTGCTTTTGAAGGAATTTGAGATTTGAGAAAATATTTTCTACATTACTTGTTTACAATTGTACGAAAGAACCGATTATGTATATGTTACCCTAATAACTAAAAAGGAAATAAAAATAATTAGACCCCATGATCATGCCTAACTAAATATGATAATCTAAATAGGAAAATCCTAAAATAATCATGTTTTCCCTCGAGTTTTTTTAATTTAATTAATTTTTAATCACTCTCAAACTTGGAATGTGAAGCTCCTTTTTTTTTCTAGTTTCTTTTAGCAAGTTTTCTCTTTTACCCTTAATATTTTAGTTGCAAGACTTCACAACCTTTTAGTTGATTAGGATTAATGAATAAGACGCTCAAAATAGTGAAATAAAGATGAAATCAACAGGCAGAAAGCTTGACTGAGTAGTAGTTGATTGTTAGTGGACGCCATGAGTAAATGAAAGGTGACTAGATGACCTGAAGTTTTCAGTGGTTTTGGGCGCAATATCAGTGAAAAGCTCCCAAAAAATATTCCACTAAGTGTATATCTGAATTATGGACGCAATATTAATGAATAACGAACTTAATTTTCGAGTGTCACCTCGAAAAGATCCATTTTCTAAAAGTTTTTTGTTTAGCGAGCTTTGAAAGGGATGGGTGTTACTTGATTTCCAATTTAAACTTAATTCAAATGTCTCACTACTACTAATACCATTAACTTGGATAATGTGATTGGTAGATAGAAGTGTGTTAAAACTTGTTAAATTTGTGTTTGGTATAGCAAGCTATTTTTGCAATTAAAGCATGGTATTCTAGGCGTTCTGGGGCTGCCTGTTAATAGCAACAAGAGTCAGTAAGGACTCACTTATGCTTTAGAAATGATGTGATCCGTTTGTTTAGTTTAGTTTTTTTTTTTTCATGAGGCTGTTTAGTTATTTGGTAATAACTTGTGTGTTAGATGAAACCAGTTTTGTTTTCAAATCTTATTCTTTATATGTCTTCTATGCTAGAAATTACTACTGTTAGAATGTGTGTGAAGTGCCCCATAACTAAACCTTGAAATCTTGTTGGTTTTGATGGAAAGCTCTTCTTATTTTGCAGTTGTGAGGGATTAATTATCAAAACCTTAAATAGAGATGCCACCTATGAGCCTTCTAAGCGATCAAATAACTGGTTAAAATTAAAGAAAGATTACATGCAAAGGTAAGGCAAAACATATTGGCAATATATATTTTTTATGGTAAATATGGCAATATATTACATAAAGTTAGTTTACAAATTTTGCTCTTCGCTCTGCAGCCTTGGTGACTCACTGGATCTAGTACCTATTGCTGCTTTTCATGGTCGTGGGAAACGCACAGGTATATGTTTGTTGATGATTAAAACTATTACACTTGTATGTTGTATTTCAGTCCAAAATTCTGCATGATTTTTTTCCCTTGGAGGGAACAGAGTTGGATCAGTGGAGGGAAGAGAGTGAATTTCGTGGCTAGCAACTATTTATTTGTTATGTGAAGCTATTTTTCTGTAGGATTCTATGGTGCTTTTCTTCTTGCATGTTATGACAGCAAGAACGAAGAATATCAAAGCATATGTAAAGTAGGTGCGTGAGAATTGACCTTTCTATTGTCTCAAGGGCATGTAAATTGTTTTGAACAAGTAGCATTATTTATTCCTCTCGATCTTTCTCTGGTCTAAAGGCACTGGATTCACTGAAGCAATGCTCAAAGAACGATCCGATAGTCTTCGTCCTAAAGTGATTCCAGCACCAAAGGTCTGTGCTGAACTTTCACTGGATTTCTTATTTGCGACTTTAATATACCAACATTCTAGCTGTTTCCAGCCATACTACAGGTGTGGAGAAACAATTGAACCAGATGTCTGGTTTGAGCCTAGTGAGGTAATATCTGTTTCCTTTTATTTTTTTTCTGGATACACAGTTAGTTTCACCTCTGTTCTGGTGATTCATTTCTGGTTTCTTTAGACTGAATTTGTTTTGGTGGTTTATGAGATCTTATGTCTTGCTGATGACTCTTGATAAAGTTCTTTTTTTAATTTCAAATTACTGACTTGTTTATAACTCAATAAACCTTCATTTTCCTTGTAAAAACTTATATCTTTATAATCACAATCATATGTTTTTCAAACTTCCTTTTCCTTCTAATTTAAAATTTCAGTAACTTCTGTTTTATGAGACCAGGTTATGATTTTATTGCACTATAATTCCTCTTTGAACTCTTCATAGTGGACGGCTTGACTGGATTGTTTTGAAGTAAGCTGCCATCAGTAATGATTAGTTATTTCCCATTAATCATAAACATGTATTTATAATTTCAGTGTCTCATTACTTCGTTTATAGGCAGTGTGAAATATATAATTTTCATCTTTCAAATTGTCTTGTGTTAGACTTCAACGAGGAATTTAAATAATGGCAGATTTCTAATCCTATAACAGGTCAGAAATTGAATAAAACAAAAGCGAGGAATGATTGCTGTGTTAAAGTTAAATTAAATTAATTTTTATACTCAGTAATTGAAATCTAGAATATTCATAGTATCACTAATGTAATTTAAAATATTCTTGGTATCTAACTTCTGTTAGAATAGGAGTGGGAGTTGATTTGTCTCGGGACCCTAAGAACTAAGGTTAGCTCTTCTGTAAGTGAATGATACATTTGTTATAATATTTCTAGATTTATTGCAGTTATCCTTTGGTTTGCAAGAGTTAGTAGGGTGGCCCGATTGGGCTCAAATCAAACAGCCCAAAGCCCACTTGTTTTGTTCAAATTTGACAAACTCACGTCAATCTGTTGGCTTGAATCCATTTGGGCTAGGCTAGGTTGACCCTCTTGAACCCAAGCCTAACCAAAAGCCTGATCAGACTTCAGGCCAGGCAGACACATGGTGAAATGCCAACCCTAAGAATTAATTATATATTTTTAATATGATGATATTATATTCATATCATCAAAAGATAGTCACCATCTTTTTCCATAAATAAGAACCTTTACTATGTGATACAAATAAGATTAATAAAAAAAATGTCTTTGTGGTTTTTGTATCAATGGGTTTAGGTCATAGCGTAAATCTTGTGTTCACCTTTCTTTCCTACACTCTCTTTTATTTCATATTTTGACATGACAGAAGTCCTATGAATCACCTCGTGCGTGTCCCAGTATGATTCTATGTGTGAATTCTCACGTTGATTACCATTTTGTTAAAGAATTCGGTAGCTAAACCTGTTGTTAATTTGTTATCAATAAGCTCTCCCAAGTTTTATGTCGTGCTTTTATTAATGAAGTAGAGGCGGCAGCCTCAGGATCAACTTCACTGATGATGACTTGAGCAAGTTTCTCTTTAAAAAACTCTTCCAAGGCTGAATATTGATACAATGAAAATTCTAACCCTAGATGAATTAAAAAAAGGAACCATATGAGTTAAGCCAATTATTACAAGTTAAAGAATTAATTGTAAAGCTTTTAAGATGAATATTCTATTAATTAAGAAATAGTGTTACCAAGTATGTATGTTATTTTTCATCATGCATTATCTAATACACAAGATTAATAAAAAAAAAGATGAAGTCTTTATGGTCTCTGGGTCTGGATTTAGGTTATAAACTAGATGTAATATATATTTTTCTCTGCTGCAGTTTTTCTTCTATTTCATATGTGAAAGGAACTATGCACAGATCAAGTGGTCCAAACATTGAGAATAGGGAAGAACTGGAATAGGAAAAGATAAGACTATTATACCATTTTAGTTAAAACACAAATTTCATTTAAATATCTTAAAGATTAGTGAGATTCATTTTCATCATTTTGAACATTTTCTTCCATTGATGTTTTGGCATCTTAAGTTGAACATGGCTACCTCGTTGAGTCAATAGCAATGAAGTGCTGGACCAAAAAAGGAGAGAAACATGACTACATCTGCATTAGGCATATTAGCGTGTAAGTGGATATATGTAGGTGCGATTTTTAGGCATTCAACACAGGCTGGTGGGTATGTTACAACCTCTTTTGTTCCAAATGGTTGCGCATCCATTTGTTTCCTTTGCTTATCTAGTGGACCCATTGCACCTTTGGACTAGACAACAGGGTGACTTGTTTTTAAAAGCTCACATTATCCTCATTATGCATAACTTATACTTGTTAATCATATGGGATTCAATCTTGGGGATATGAAACTCTTAGCTGGTAGAATGACATCGATCAAGGACATTGCTAAAAGGCTCTATTACATCTTATTGTATAATGGGATATTGATTTTTCCGAACATATCATTTATCTGTTATTATTTTCTGATGATCAAACAGGTATGGGAGGTGAAGGCTGCTGACTTGACTATCAGTCCAGTTCATCGTGCTGCAATTGGTGATGTTGATGCTGACAAGGTTTATCTCTGTTCATTCGTTAACTAAGTTTCATTCTTCATTAAAGAAAGATTAGAAACCAGTTAGTAACAGTTTTCTGTCATAAGATATGTTCTACAACTAGGTATCAGAGTATTATGCTTTTCTGCTTTTACCACTGTTTAGTGAGGCATTCCGTGAATGGTACTCTAACTGAACTCTGCAACATAGAAACACAATTGAAGTCTAAACAACTTGGGTATCTATAATGAATACACACCAAGTCTATGTCAATATCTATGTGCGATGGTGTTTTAAAGTTCCTGTTGGCTCCTGCATCTTAAAACTAGTGGTGATCTTGCTTAGGGTAAAGGTTATCATACTTCTAGATTCTGTAGTAAAGACCATAGATTTTATTCAGCCTCATATTTGTGAACAATTCACAATATTCTCAATTTGTGATTTTTATATTCTTGTTGATTGTGCAATTTTGAAATAGACCTGGGAATCTCTTCAGTTGCATCTTCTGATTTTAATGTTCTTGCGTCAGGGTATTTCTCTCCGGTTTCCACGTCTAGTTAAAGTCCGAGAAGATAAGAATCCAGAGCAAGCTACTACATCTGATCAGGTAATGGATGGTCTTGCTTTATGAAAGCGACCATTATCTTGCTTTCTTAGTGCCTTCTATCTCTTCTTTTCAGGTCGCTGACATGTACAGAGCTCAAAAACATAATCACCCGAACAATCAAAATGTTGAGGAAGATGATGAAGAATTCTAACTATAACATAGAACATTCATTAATGGAGTATCAGATATGGTAGTCAATGTCAAATGTTTTAATATATCAGAGACAGAACCAGCAACCAAGACCCTGCATTGCTTGATTTGAGCTACAAATGTCTCCCATGTCTTCTTTACATATCCCCCACAGAGAAGAAAACTAAAACCCAATATAATAGAAAGTGCTTCCGTCGTATCAAATGTGGCAGCCACAACATAGGTAGAAGAAACAGAGACTGGTCACCAAGACAATGGCCTCAAGAGCAGAAACAATCTTGAACATCAAACCATCAATCAACCAAAGCTGCAACGCGTGCCTCTTCCACTTAAACGCAGACCTCCAAAAACTCCACCGCCATCCCCATGCCTCCTTGAGTTTCAACTTCCTGAACATCCACAACCTCCGACGCCTCCCACCACTTTTTGCAACCTCATCGCCCATTCTATTCTCGCACTACACCACCAACCCTCGCTTATTTCTCTCTGTCTTTCTCAGACAGAGATGTGGGTCGTTTTCTGTTTTCTTGGACGAGCAAGAGAAGAGGGAGGAATATAAGGCGCATGCGAGGGTAATATTGTAATTGTGGGTAAATGAAAACTGTAAACGCGTCTTACAAATATTCTTTGCTTTTTGACAAATTAAAATGCTCCAGACGGGAGAGTAGTATTAGACCATTAGTAGACTAAGGAGTTTCGAAAATATTTTTAAAATATATTTAAAAAACTTATGAAATTAAAAAAAAAAAACCAGAACCTTTTAAATACAATACAAAATAAAACACTTATTTTTAAAAAAATTGTCATAATTGAAAATTTACATTTTTAGTAAATACATATAAACAAAATTAGGAATAATATTGTGTAGTACATAACCTTTTAGACTTTGCATGTATACATAAAAAGAAAAGGAAATGTTAACTTCAAAGTGGAAATTAGGTTTTACAAATAACTAAGGTTTTCAAAATTAGAAGGGAAGTTAAATTGATAAGACAAGAGATTGAATATTTAAAAAGATTAATTAACATTATATCGTAATTATAAAATTGATTAAAAATTGGATAAATTGAAGATTTAAAAATATTATTTTTACTTATTGAAAAACTTAAAATTTAATTGAAAATTTTTTATGTTAGGTTAATTCGGACATGAGTTTTCTCTTCCCTTGATGTGGGTCAAGATGAGAGGATCCCGAATGGCCTTCCTAATGTGCCTCTTGCAAGGA
>JANKYE010000002.1:33779808-33799367 GCA_032467995.1 Erythroxylum dillonii
TATACTAACTAATCAAATGATCATGATTATGGAATCAATATCTTAAGTTGTCCTTTTTTCCATGTTAGTCATTTTCACTAGATTGCATGACATATTTGATATCCTTAACTAATTCATAAATTACTTAGACAAATTGTTATCTATTAAATTTTTTACTAAAAGTTCCCTGTGAAGCAAAGTTTTATTATACATCCTTAAATACGAGCGCGTAATCCGGACCGAAAGTTATAAAGTCGGCTAAAAATTGAATAAAATTAAAAAATTTGAGATATGAATGAAAAAAATTGTCCTTGTCCATCGAAAATTTTAAATTTTTATTAAAAAAATATTAAATAAAAATTAATTTACTTATTTTGGTTTATGTGAACTTATTAATTAATAAAAATTGATCAATTAATTAATAAATTAATCAGTTTTAAAAAAATTAAAATAAATCGAACCAAAAAGTTAGACGGTTTAAAGTTTTTATGAATGAAGAGGCTGAGTTGGTTTTTAATCATTAATATTATGATTTCATCAATAATTTAAACCAAACCAAACCAAACCAATCCGATTTACATTGGATGGTTTAAGTATATCGGATATAAAGGAGAATTGAACATACCTTTAGATAATAATCAACCCTTTTTAATTTTTTTAGTTTTCAGTTCAATTTTAAAATTTTTGGTTTAATTTATTTTAATAATTCTTGTTGCAAAAAATAAGTAATCAATTAAATTAATAAGTTCTTTAAAATCAAAATAATTCAATTAATATTTATTTAACACTATTTTTAATTAAAATTCAAAATAACGACAATTTCTTTCGATCATCTTTTATTTACTTTTATTTAATCTTTAATTGATTTTGTGACGATTTAAATAAGAACGAATAATTTAGACTGAAAGTTATCAAACTGGCTAAAAATTTAATAAAATCAAGAAAATAAAAATATAAATGAAAAAGATTCTTTCTTCGTCGAAAAGTTTAAAGTTTAATTAAAAAGAGATTATTAAATAAAAATTAATTAGAAAAATGAAGATTTGTAGATTGGCATTAGTCAAATCTAAATTTGGGATTGGGACAATGACCTCGTCATGCTTAGAAAGTATAATTTTAGCTTTCACTTAGTTCTCGTTTCCACTTGATTAAAACAAGAAACTACAGATCCCTTTGCTACTTAAAACTTGAGTTGAAAGTAGGGCGAAACCAAATTACTTAAATCCATCATGCATCCACTAAAACGACCTAATTCGTTGCGCTGAGAATCGAACACGCGACATGAAGCTACGCCTCAGGCTCATACCTAAGCTCTGATACCACTTTACCATCCAAAACTCGAGTTGAAGATAGGACGGAACCAAATTGCTTAAATCCACCATGCATCCACTAAGACGACCCAATTCGTTACGCTGGAAATCGAATACACATCTTCCAAATAACGCAAGAAAAAGGGCATGGAAACAACAAAACACTTTTAAACTATTTCTTGAGATATCGAGCAACCATTCCTTACATGTCAACAAGACTGTTCAAAGCTTTTCTATTTGCATGACATATCATTCACATTAATTAAGTTAGGAGATTAAACCAGATATGATACGGCTATGGATGTGATGAAAAGGACATTAGAAGACAACAATAGCTGACAATTTGATATACAGTTTGTCCTGTGCACCTGCTACCCCTGCTACTCAATTATTTCAAACAAAATCACCCGAAAACACTACCTTATTCATCAAACTCGGTATCGGTGTCAGTTTCCTCATCTTCCCCAGTTTCCTGCAACATAGCATCAGATTTCAAGTGGATAATACAATAAAACTATGCACAAATGGGTAACAACGAAGATGGATTTTTTATTTATTTTTTAACCTTTCTCTTCATGTATTCTGCCATGGCTCTATCAAATTCTGCTCTCTTCTCTGTAGCAATGTCATAATACTTGACCTTTTCCTATTAAAGCAGAAAGAAAAGGTCATAATCATACGATTTTAGGAAAATTGAGATCTTCAGCTTTTTGCAAACCTGATTGAAGTGGACTCGAGTTATGAATACAAATAAATTTAATGCAGGTTACCACATAGGGCTAAAATCTCTTAATAATATTATAGAGAGGTGTATAACTCTTATGTCTTAGGATTAGACTTGGGTCTCATAACAAACTTGGTTGTTTTATAACTCTAAAATGTAACATTGAGAAGAAGAAAAATAAACCAAACAGAAGAGCATTTAGGTCATCACAAGTCCCATATTCTTCTGAGAATCAAATGAAAGAACCCATAGCACAAGCATCACCATAACAGCACCATGCCATCACCAAGATGTAAGCAGTAGCTCAGCCATGTCACTCGATTCACTTTAAAATTAAAGAAATGAACTTCTGGAAAAACTTTCTTTTGACTATTATATATCTACCAACACTTTGAAATAAAATAAACATGAACTTCTGAAAAACTTTCATTTTGACTAGTATGTATCTACCATCAGTATTCAAGTATCTCGTATCAAGCAAGTATGAAAACATGCATGCAACTGTCGCCAAGATCATCTATTGTTAAAGCATCAGATAGGTCAAGAAGCAACCTACTCTATTTATTACTACCATAATAAATTATATTCCTACGTTAATTACACTGGAAAACCAAAAACAGCTTAAAATACTGACAAACCTCATAAGTCATTGTTTTCCACTTCTCTCCACATGCCTTGCCAATCTAAACATAAAAGAGAAGATAGTTACTTTAGAGGGAAGGAAATTTGATTTCAAGCTCAGGGTTAAGAATTAACAATTTTACATACATCACGCATTGACTTCACATCTGGGTTCTGCACTTGGAAATCCTTTCGAAAATCCTCTCTTCAAAATAAAAATAAGAACAGTGATTACCAAAAGAAATATTAAGTAAAAGTTTAAGTAATTGCATATAATTATTTGGAAAGTGAACCATATAAGGCAGAATGGGTATTTTCCAGGATACCAATGGCGAACACAATTATATGGCAAATGGATCAGTAATTGGTATAAAGCCTTGCATACTACTTCCACAATATCACACAAAAGTGAGATGGAATTCAATATGAAAGTGGTCAGGCTGTGTTAGTAAATATATAAAACCAATTAAGTTGGTTTCACGCAACAGCTTAAGCTATTGTGGTAAATTAGTCACTTAAAATGGTATCAGAGCCTTTGTGACTAAGTGGTCGTGAATTCAAATCCTACCACCCAACTATTATTCAACACAAGGTAGAGTGAGCCTATGCAAGTTTCAAGCCCAAAGAGCTTTCATTTGAGGAGGTGTGTTAGTGAATATACACAACAGCTTAAGCTATTATGGTAAATCGGTCACTTAATAGGCTGAAAATATAGCCTACCTTGGGCCAGATCAAAAGCAATAATCCACCCGAATCCTGGACTCCAATGGAACTCCCTTTCCGCAATCCAAAGAAGGAAAAGCTCCAAATTATATCATAGAAAAACTATTGGAGTATAATCCTAATTCTTTGGGATATTTCCAGATTCTTTAAGATGCTTTGTGTTGACTTAGTCATAATTTAGTGCTGGTTTGTTATGATAGTAATGCGTCATGTTTTCTTATTCTTAAGGTTCAAACAATTAGTGCCAATTTAGTGGGTCTGTCAAGTTTTTTTTTTCCTGCTCTATAAATTGGTTCATTGATTCAATTAGCACTGCAATTGATCATCAGAAATAAAGTCTTCAGTTTATCTCCCAAATTGTGTTTTATTTTTTAAGTCTTCTTATTATTCTTCTAAGCTATCAGTGGTTTCAGAGCTATGGCTATGAACAGCTCTGCCTAAATTTCTGTTCCTATCTTGTTGGGATGTCAAGTGTAAGTAAAAATCTCACATTGGAAAGAGATGGAATTAGTGAACGACATATAAGTGGAAAGGACCCACAAACTTAATGCCTTAAAGTTTTGAGTTGAAGTGTGATGTCAAACTCACGAGTGTATTTCATCACTAGGCCCATAATGTAGATCTCCTGTGAATGTGAGCTCCTCATACCCAACAACATCTCACCCTAACCATTCCTTAGTCTACCAAATGAATTCCAAATATTAATTCATTATCAAGAAAAAATGTAGGCAAATCCATCTTCGACTTCTATTCTAAATAGAATGACTATGACTTAAAAAAGCATTAAGCAGCCAAAAATAGAATGTGAAGAACCCAACAAACCTATCATGTGCAATTAAGCAAGTAAAGATACCATCCAAGCAATAAACAAGGGTAACTTACAAGAAATAGAAGAAAGCAGTAGGGGGTTTCTTGGGCATTTTGGCTTCCAACTTCGCACTTTTTTTGTTACGCCTGCCTTTCCGTTTCATTACTGCCTTTGGTTTCTTTTCCTTATCCACACTAACTACGTTCAGCCGCCTAGACCTTGTCATCCTCTCACTGGACCTAATTCTCAACACCATTCTCCTGTAACAAAATCCCAAATCAATAAGACAATCAACCATCAGTTTACTCCAGCTGAAGCATGTTTTCGTTTCTCAGAACCCAAAAAAAGGAAATAAAAATAAAATATGAGAAACAAACTGATGCTGTGAACTGAGAATTACCCAAAAACCAAAAATAAATCATGAAAAGCGATCAGACGGGACGAAGTCGAAGAAAAATGAGCCAGAAAGTCTCAAGGAAAAAAAAAAGAAAAAAGCAAAGAGAGAGTGAAACAAGTAAGAGCGACAAGGTATTTACGGGTCGGAGACGGTAGAGACAGCTTTTGAAGAACCAGACGGAGCAGAGGAAGGGCGGGAATTCTCAGATTTTGAAGTTTTCTTTGCCATGGCTTCGCTTTCTTTTTCTCGTTGATCGGCCTGCTCGGTTTTTACAAACCTCTGTGACCCCGAGAGTATCCTCCATTTCAAAGGTCGTCAATTACAGAGACCTCAAAACGCAGCGTTTTAATACGGAGAGGACTAATACTTGAGGCATTAAAATGTTAAAAAAGAAATTCAAATTAATTTAAATATTTTTTCAAAAATATAAACATATTCTTATAAATTCAATAACCCTAGAGGAAAAAGTATTAATTTGAAAAATAACCATTATTATTATATAACTACTCGAAACAATTTTTTTATTAGATAGGGATAAGGTTATGTACTATCAAACATTTCTAGACTCTGTTCTTTAGCAAGATTTCAACTGAGTGTCGATGATAATGATGAGCATGAATCAAGATTATTGTATAACTCAATAATTATCCTTTTAACAAAAAAAATACAATATTAAAAGTTAAACCCCAGTAGACAAGGCTTGTAGGTTTCCCTTTATATTTTATTAATAGACTATTTCGTAATTTCAACATGTGACTTTTTGATCATAACGGACCAACTTTATCAATTGCTCCAACGATCGTATGGTTTATTATAGAGACATTTAGTAAAACGCTTTATTATCTTATGGAATATAAAATATTGCTAGTGACTGGTATCATGTTGGGAATTTGGGAGTGAGGGGGTGGTCAAGTTGGTGGATTGGAGAGTTTGGGGCAAAAAGTCATGTGTTCGAATCTCCCTACTTACGCTCTCTTAATCAAGCCTGTCATATAGAACTTGCCTAATGCGAAGTATCCGATTGACGTGATTTCAAGACTATTACATTAATCTGAATGTTTGCCCAGTATGCATTTAAAGGATAGAAGCTGTAGGTTTCTTCGTTTAAAAAAAAGTTTTGTGTTGGGAAAATGAAAGTGAGATTACTTAATTTATCGAAAACTAACAACATTTAAATTATGTTAATCATTTAAATTATATAACATGTATATCATAATAATACGTGAATTACAATTCATATTTTATCCTAAAACTTAATCTTTTTTATTGTTTCTCTCAAATGAAATTGACTCATCTCAATTATTACAGCTGTGTACATATTTAACTTCTAACTATATCTATAAAACATTAAAAAAAAACTCTACAATCATTTTAGAGAGGATTAAGTAAGAAGTACTAACTCATTTAAAGTTTAAGATTATTTATAATATAATTTACATTTTTTAGTAATTGCATTGAAATAAAATTCTAATTTTAGTTAAACTTTAATTATAATTTTGATTAATTTTATTTAAATATTAATTAATTTCAATTATGATCTAATATCTTATATTGATAAGGTCCAATAGTTAACAAATAAAAACCAATATAATTAATTATCAAACTTTTCAATCAATTTTACTTTGATTGAAATACCTTATTATTTTTCAACTCGTCCTTTACATCTGACCTATTAAGTTGTTAAATATGTTGACAATGATATAAGTTATAGGCTAAATCATATTTATGATTTAATACTTAAACTTTTTAATTTATCTTTAAATTTATAATTAAATATTTATATTCATAAGTTAATATTGATATCTATCAATACATCATAACTGCTTAAATATTAAAAATATTAAGGTAATTTTGACTGATCTCTTTGTTTGTGATTTTTATAAATCACTCAATTCTTAATTTCAATATATACAATCTTATATCTAATTCGTGAAGGGATTTTTTTAATAAAAAAAGAATTAAAAAGCTTTTTTATATATAAATGAAAACAAGAAAAGTTACACAATATTGTGAGGGAACTCAGTCTCCAACATATCCTCTGTAAGGAGAAGATAGTACCCAATAAGTGCATTTACAAAATAAGTGACCCCGATATTATAGTGATCAGCATAGTTCGTCAGCTAATTCGTAAATTTGTTGCTCTCTCGATAAATATATCAATGACTAATAGTCCAATTTTTGGAAAACAAACAGTCCAACTAAGAAGCTTTTTTCTTAAGTAAACTTTTCTTGGTTTAGACAATAGAAATGTTGGATTGGAATTGGATGAGACTAAAATGTCAAAGGTAGCTGTTCAACCGTACTCCACCATGTAAATGGTTGTTGGACCAGCTTCCTTTCCCGTGCTATAGGACCAATCTCAGGTTGTCGGACCAACTTCCTTTCCCGTGTATAGGACCAATCTTCTTTTATATACCATCGTTATATCCCCTAATGAAGGTTTAGTTTTATAATTACATTCCATAAAAGATTATAATCTCTTAATAAAGAGTAATTTGATTAACAACAATAACAATACTCAGTAAAAATCTTATTGAAGCATAGAATTTGAAAGTGTCTAAATTGGGGTTACATATGGTTGTTAGGATAACCGATCCGAGAGATGCAATAAATAAAAAACTCAACTGGATTTGTCAGTTTAATCTAAACCGTTAAAATTTTGAATTGCCCAAATTTTTTAGTTAGATTTTCAACTTTTTGATTCAATTATCTTTAATAACTCGTATTGTTAAAAACTGACTAATTTATCAGTCAACTTTTGCAAATTAATAATTAATAAGTTTTTATAAATCAAAATAAATTAACAAATTTTTATTAATTAATTATTTTATTCAATTAAACTTCAAATATTTTTGTAGATACGAACAATCGCTTTGAATTATATTTGCTATTTGAATTTTTTAAATTTTAAATTTTTTTATTAGTTTAATTTTTAGTTCGATTTTTAAAATACTGATAAAATGTATTAATTATTCTTTGTATATTATAGTACTCAAATCTTGGAGTGAGATGTATTAATTATTTTACACCAAATTCTCTATGTCTATAAGGGTGTTTCAATAATGTTTTAGTAAATTTTATCACATATTTGTACGAGTCATACGTAAATATATGGATAAGATTTAATAAGAACAAGTAAAAATATATATTCAAGAATAGATGATCGGATTTTAAGATAATTAGTGTAAATTGTACTCAAATCGTAACTTGAATTGGGCACAGGGTGGATATTAATGAATAGATGAACGGTCTTAAATATAAGGTGACACACGAAAACGAAAATAGAAGAATTGATCGCGACTGAACCACCAATATATAATTTTACGTTACGTGTAGGTAGTAGCTACCGTGTGAACAGTGTCTACAACCCGACTCTGTTTCAGTAACTTCCGACTTGTCCGACTTTGTTATCTTTTTTTAACTTCACACTAGTTGTGCTGCTGTGCACTGCTTGCATTCTTATATAAAAGAGACGCCCGTTTGACATTCAGTGTCATCGGTCTCATCGCCAAATTCTCTCCTTCTCATCTACACAGTCATGCAAGCCCTCCAAAACCCATATCTCCGACCATCTCCCCTTGCTCCTCTCCGGGGGAAACCCAACAGTGGTGCAAAATGCCCACCAAAGAAGCTATCTTTCATAGCTGCCTCGTCCGCAACGACTAACTCAACCGTCTCTGCTCCAAAGCGCGAGAAGGACCCTAAGAAGAGAGTTGTGGTTACTGGGATGGGATTGGTTTCGGTTTTTGGGAATGATGTGGATGTTTATTACGACAAGTTGCTCGCAGGAGAGAGTGGGATTGGACCCATCGACCGCTTCGACGCCTCCAAGTTTCCGACCCGGTTCGGGGGTCAGATCCGGGGGTTTAGTGCACAGGGTTATATTGATGGGAAGAATGATAGGAGGTTGGATGATTGTTTGAGGTATTGCATTGTTGCTGGTAAAAAGGCTTTGGAGGATGCGGATCTTGGAGGAGATGACTTGTCTAAGGTTTTATTGGATTTCATTTTCTTCCTTCTGGAGTTTTATTTTGCTTTGCTTTCTGATTTAGCTGTTTTCTTTTGGTTGGGATCAGTCGTTTGTTGCTGTGGGTTTTGGTTCTCTTGGTCAGCTGATTCAGCACGATTGATTTTTATGATTAGTTTGTTAATAATGTGTTTAGGAATCTGGTTAGCGTACAGGACAAATTCCTTCGTCTATTGTTTGACCTTCCAACGCAAATTTGTGTTGTTTTCCAATTCGATTTAGTAGGACCTTTGTATTGGTTAGGATTTGGCTGTCTGTCTTTTTTTTAGTATGAATATAGTAGTGATATCTGTTTTAAGTTGATTCGATTAAAGTCATTCAAGAAAGGTCGGAATAATTTTGGATAGCTAAAAGGTTCTTGCTTAGCCATTGGCTCAGGAACTGTGAAGGTTATTTAGCAGTTCACAGGCTAAACTGTTCTTGCTTAGTCTTTGGCTTAGGAACCGTGGAAGTTATGTAGTAGTTCACCAGCTAAAAGGTTCTTGCTCAGCCTTTGGCTCAGGAACTGTGGAAGTTATGTAGTAGTTCACAGATTTGGTGAATATCACACTTGTCTCCATTTTGGTGTTACATCCAGTTATTTTAGTTCACTTAGCAAGGAGATTCTGCTGACATTGCATGGTTGTTCTAGGTGATGCATGTAGCATGATTAGAATTTCAAATGTCTAAATCAGTTGGATCGCAGCTGAACTTTTTTCTCTTCCTTTTTCTTTTATTGTTTTAGTTGGAAATGTCTTTAGCTGATTTACTGTTGAATTTAGCTAATATGTGTATGATTAGGGTTTTAAGTGTTTAGTTGGGTTGCAGCTCATCCTTTTGCTCTTCTTTCTTCTTCTGGTTTAGAAATGTCTTTAGCTGATGTATTGTTGACTTTAGCTAATATGTGATCCAAGAACTACTTGAATAATTTTGGGGATGATGGTCAGTTATCATCATGCCACTGTTAGAAGATGGGAAGAACTATCATGTGCTGTTTTTAATTTTCATAATGTAATAGTGACATCCTTGCAAAAATGCCCATCCTCTATATTTATCAAGTATTGCTGTAGTTTATAGATAGGGATTCTAGAATGCCTTGGTGTGAGTTTACTTAATTAGATCGACTTATCCTTTTTTGGTTTTGGTTACAGCCAATCGCCTGAGCCACCAAATTGTTTATTTTATTTATACTGCAGATTGATAAGGTGCGAGCTGGTGTACTTGTTGGAACTGGGATGGGTGGTCTTACAGTCTTTTCAGATGGTGTTCAGGCTCTAATTGAGAGAGGACACAGGAAAATTACCCCATTCTTCATTCCTTATGCTATAACAAACATGGGTTCTGCATTGCTTGCTATTGAACTTGGCTTTATGGGTCCAAATTACTCAATTTCAACTGCCTGTGCTACATCTAATTATTGCTTTTATGCTGCTGCCAATCACATTCGCCGAGGTGAGGCTGATTTGATGATTGCTGGTGGAACTGAAGCAGCAATTATCCCCATTGGTTTGGGAGGTTTTGTGGCCTGTAGAGCCTTATCTCAGAGAAATGATGATCCACAATCTGCTTCAAGGCCATGGGACAAAGATCGAGATGGCTTTGTTATGGGTGAGGGCGCAGGCGTGTTGGTAAGCTTGTCAATACTTGTTTGCTTAGTGTTCAAACTTGAAATTAAGTCCTTTTCTTTCCCTTTTCTTTTTCACCTTCCTAAGACTCTTCTTTTTCTATGTTGACAATGTGTGATACTTGATCGGTAGGAATTAGAAAGACATTTATTGTGTTTCTGGCAGGTTATGGAGAGCTTAGAACATGCAATGAAACGAGGTGCACCAATAATTGCTGAGTACTTGGGAGGGGCTGTTAACTGTGATGCTCATCATATGACTGATCCAAGGGCTGATGGGCTTGGAGTCTCTTCATGCATTGAGAGAAGTCTTGAAGATGCTGGAGTGTCACCTGAGGAGGTAAATATCTTTCTTCCCTGAAAGGAAATCCTTTTGTTACATGTCCATTTAAGGAGGCATCGGTTCTTTTGAGTTCCTAATCAGAGTGCCTGTGCAGCTGCTTACACTTCTTTGTTTCAATGTACTCAATAAATGAGATTTTCTAGAGCATTAATTAACTTGTGCAACTACTTTTCAGGTTAACTACATAAATGCACATGCAACTTCTACTCTTGCTGGTGACCTTGCTGAGATCAATGCAATAAAGAAAGTTTTTAAGAACACTTCGGATATCAAAATCAATGCAACGAAGGTACTCCCTCTGTGGATTATGCTTGAGAAAAAAATTTCGATAAACGAAGCCGTTCTCAGTCTGGTCTTGCTGATTCTTGTCATTTCAGTCTATGATAGGGCATTGCCTTGGTGCTGCTGGAGGTCTGGAAGCAATCGCCACTGTGAAGGCTATCACTACAGGATGGCTTCATCCAACCATTAATCAATTTGTAAGTAACTCAGGCCTCATCCAAACATTAACTATGTTTCTTGCATTTCTGTGCTTGACAACTTATTTCCATTACTGCAGAATCCAGAGCCTTCGGTTGAGTTTGACACTGTTGCAAATAAAAAAAAGCAGCATGAGATCAATGTTGGTAAGAACCCAAAAAAAAAAAAAAAACTCAAAATCACTCTATGACCCAGAAGCTGAAATCTCTCGTTGACTCCTTGTAAATGCTTTCAGGTATTTCGAATTCGTTTGGCTTTGGAGGACACAACTCGGTTGTGGCCTTTGCTCCGTTTAAGCCATGAACATCCAACATACTGCAATTCTTGCTGCAAGTATGGCCTGGCATCCAGCTCGTCTGCTTAATTTTTCTAATATTTGCTGATTAGTTACTCACTGAGGCTGATTCAACTTTTAGCTTAAGAGTTACTTCTCATCCCCCCATTTGTATGAGCTAAGCTCTAGCAAGGTCTGTGTCTTTTCAGTTATTGTATCTTAATTTTTCGTTGCAACTCTTGGAATCTTGTGTTGTTGGCTCGTGAATTTTGATAGTTTAGTTTACAGCTTGCTGGGAAGGAAGGAATGGGTCTCAATGTTTAGTTAAGTTAATAAACTATTGGTATTGGTTTCAAAACAATATCATGATTGATACGACGCCTTTAGAAGTGGTCGAGTTGGTAGAGTGAGAGGCATGAGACAAAATATCTTGTGTTCAAATTTTCTTACTTAAGTTTTCTTAATATAGCCTGTCGTACAGGATATGCTTAGTGCGAAATATTCGGTTGGCCTGATTTGCAGGCTATTATGTCAATCCAAAAGTTTACTGGTGCACATCCAAAAAGAATAACAGTTGTGGGATTTTCTGTTTAAAAAAAAAAAAAGTTTGATATGTCATATTTTTATAATTTTAAAATAAAAATAGGTTTTATTATCACATAATTAAAATTTAAAATTAATTAAAAAGTGTGTCTAAGACTCATTTTGTATTTAAAAATTAAAAAAATCATATAATTAAGATTTGTTTTAAATGTTTAGAAAATTAATTTGAAATTTTCAAATGGCCTCATCTCAAGAATCAGATCACCTATCGCCTGTGCCATTACGTGCTTATCTCGTTTTCACAACTAAGCCCTCGCAGGTGACGTGAAGCCTTTCTCTTTAGATAAGATCTTCAATCAAGTTTTATAACGTCTTATTTTGTTTTATAAATTTTAACTATTTATTTATGTAAGTTTTGCATGGACCTTATATAAATAAATGTAAGACTATAAATAAATGATTGAGATTTATGAGATAAAATAAAACATTATAAAATTAGACAAAAAATTTAAACTTGTTCTCTCGAGGGATCTTCAGTGCCGTTTATCTTCTTCCTGTCTTGTAAAATTGGTAAAGAAACAGAATATCTGATCCCCTTCTCTCGGTCCAGGTCTAGGTTAAAATTAAAAGTATTATATATTTCAATTAAAATAATTAAAGTGGGGCCCATCAAAAGTTCCCGCCTAGAGAGTTATCTCCGTTCCCGCCAAAACTAACCCTTTCTTAGCAGTCCCACTCCCACTCCCACGCGTTGATGCCTTAGCCGAAAACAAGCGCACACACAAACTCTCTCTCTCTCTCGAATTCTTGGGTCTGCAACACAGAAGATGGCTAACATCGACGACAGAAACAGTCACAAGCGAGCATTTCTCGACTTCTTGGATCAAAATGTACTCCTTCTTTGTTTATTCATCTGATGGTAGGTTGGTGGATTTGGATTGAGTTGAGTGTTATGATTTTGGATGGATGTGTGTGATTTCAGGTTTACAAGGACGAGATTAAGGCCATGATTAACCACAAGCGTCGCCGTCTCATCATCAATATCTCTGATCTCCACTCTTTTCAGGATTTCGCCCCCAGGTTACTCATCCCACCTTTTTCTTTAATGTTTGAGTCTCTTTTTATAAGTTTAGAAGCATAGTTCCTGAAGTTGATTTTCTGCAATGTCTATTTTTTTTAAAAACTGGAGTTTAGGATTCTGAAGAACCCCAGTGAGTATATACAACCCTTGTGTGATGCCGCTACCGATATTGCTCGTAGCATTGACCCCAAATACATGAAGGAAGAGGAACAAGTTCTTGTCGGTTTCGAGGGCCCGTTTGTTTCTCGCCGTGTCACTCCACGAGAACTTCTCTCTGAATTCATTGGCACCATGGTTTGCGTTGAGGGCATTGTAACCAAATGTACTTCCCTCTTTGTGAATACTCTTTTTGCCTTCTCTTTGAATCTCTTGAATCGAGAGATTTATTATGTTCTACTACTTTGCTTCCTCATGGTACTAAACTCAATATGAAAGCTTAGGAAATACAGATGCTGTGTTGCACCAACTATTTAATGTGAAAGGTTACCTTTGGCTTAGATTGATAGTTATGATACTAGTAGGATTAGATCATGTTAAATCTCATATCGACCTTCCAGCTAGAGAATTAATTGAGCGGACAGTATCTTGATAGCTAAGGTGTAAAAATGAGTGTTGCATAGTATAACATGACGTGACATATTAACAGCTATTTTGAATTCTTAAAACCTCTTATAGTTGAAAGAGTTACTTCACTGTGGCATAACTTGAGGAACTAGCTAGTGTGAAACTTGTTTGCTTATAGAACTGCCGAGTTCTTTCCAACCTGCAGCTTTAACTACGCACGGCTATTATTGAATTTATGGAAGTTATATGATAGTTATTTTCCTCTTTTATATAACATCTTGAACAGATGTAAGGCAAGTATAAATTGGGGATTATAGTGTAGTGGATTTTAATAAATACAAGACATCTTTTAGATGAATTAAGAGTTTGTCTGGATACTCCTAACCTTGTGGTTGTAAACTTTTAGGTTCTCTTGTGAGGCCAAAGGTTGTCAAAAGTGTTCACTTTTGTCCTACGACTGGAAATTTCACTTCCCGTGAATATCGAGACATCACATCTAATATGGGTTTGCCTACAGGGTCTGTCTATCCTACAAGGGTATTCTCAAGTCCTTATAATTAGTGTTTGCAAACACCATATATTAGAATAAGTATGTAACGGAAATTCTTCCACATCAGGATGACAAAGGTAACCTGTTGGTGACTGAGTATGGGTTGTGCAAGTATAAGGATCATCAAACTTTGTCAATGCAAGAAATGCCTGAGAATTCTGCTCCTGGACAGCTTCCACGAACAGTTGATGTAATACTTGAGGATGACCTGGTTGATTCATGCAAGCCTGGAGATCGTGTGGCTATTGTTGGGATTTACAAAGCAATATCTGGGAAAAGTAAAGGCAGTGTCAATGGGGTGTTCAGGTAGCTCAACTACTGAGTTGAATACTTCATTGAAATTTTTATGCTTCTCTAACTTCAAAAGTTTTTATGAATGATTTCACATCCAGGACTGTTCTTATAGCTAATAACATTTGTCTACTTAACAAAGAGGCGAATGCACCAATTTACAGTCCACAAGACTTAAAGAACATTAAAATGATAGCTGAAAGAGATGATACTTTTGACCTTGTTGGGAATTCACTTGCACCTTCAATATACGGGCACTCATGGATAAAGAAAGCAGTCATTTTATTGATGCTTGGTGGAGTTGAAAAGAATCTGAAGAATGGTACTCATTTACGAGGGTGAGTAACGTTTCAATTGGTTTCTCTGTGGTTTGGCATGGTTCACAAAATAACTGGTTAATATTGGATACTGCATATGCATCTCTGTAAGTAGATGCCTAACTAAAATATATTATACGTTTTCTCCATTTACTAGAACGTTCTTTGTTTACCCACTTATATGATCTAAAGTCAAGTCATGCCCATTGTTTTTAGTGACATTAACATGATGATGGTTGGTGATCCATCTGTTGCCAAATCCCAACTGTTAAGGGCAATCATGAACATTGCTCCCCTGGCCATATCAACTACTGGACGTGGTTCTTCTGGTGTAGGATTGACTGCTGCTGTTACTTCTGATCAAGAAACGGGTAAGTAATTTAATTGACTCAGGCATCTTAGCGTTATTAGGCAGAGGCATTTCAAGAATTGCAATTTGGTAGATAAGAAATATACTTTTAATCAGGAGAACGAAGGCTTGAAGCTGGGGCAATGGTTCTTGCTGATAGAGGTGTAGTCTGTATTGATGAATTTGACAAGATGAATGATCAAGATCGTGTTGCTATACATGAGGTCATGGAGCAGCAAACTGTTACAATTGCTAAGGCTGGTATTCATGCATCTTTGAATGCTCGATGCAGTGTTGTCGCTGCTGCAAATCCCATATATGGAACTGTAAGTAGAAGATTTTTCAGCGAGGTTGAATTTCATGCTGGTAGTCATATTATTTATTGCCGTTGTTTCAAATCCTCAATTAACTTTTGCCGTTACTGTATATTTGTAGTATGATCGCTCACTGACACCTACCAAAAACATCGGACTTCCAGACTCTTTGCTATCTCGTTTTGATTTGTTGTTCATAGTACTGGATCAAATGGATCCTGATATTGATCGACATATTTCAGAGCATGTCTTACGTATGCACCGTTACCGTTCTGTGATAGATGGAGGTAAATGAAATTTTTTTTCTTGGAATACATAAGGTGTACTTGAATCATCTCTAAGATGGAGACAAATATTATAGGTGATTCAGCAATTGATGGAAGTTCAAGATATGGAAGAGAAGATGAAGCAGATGCAGACTCATCTGTCTTTGTTAAATACAACCGAATGCTTCATGGGAAGAAAACAGAAAGAGGCCGCAAGCGTGATACTCTCACAATAAAGTTCCTTAAAAAGTACATCCATTATGCAAAACATAGGATTCAACCGGAGCTGACAGATGAGGTCATTATGTGTTTTTTTTGCAAACTGTTCTTTTTCTTGCCAATATTTATGAGAAGTTTTCTTTTGTCACATACCACCTGAATATAGTGTTCCTGCCAAGCTAATTTTAGCGTTTTGTCTGCAGGCATCTGATCATATTGCTGCAGTATATGCCGAGCTCAGAAATGCCAGTTCAACAGCAAAGGTTTGTATTGCAACTATAGTTGTTAGATTAACTGTTGAAATGGTTAGTGTTTTCTTGAGCTTAAACATTTCTTGCTTTTGGTAGACCGGAGGAACACTCCCAATTACTGCCAGAACCTTGGAAACCATAATACGTTTATCTACTGCTCATGCAAAATTGAAATTGAGCAGAAAGGTTTTTGATCCATCCTTTTACTCTGTGTTCTTTATATTCATACATATGGATCTTACCTTAATGCCTATTGGACAAGATGCCTTTTCCACTTTTCTTAATTAAATTGTCTTACCAGGTCTCTAAGTCTGATGTTGAAGCTGCCTTGAAAGTTTTAAATTTTGCTATATATCATAAAGAATTAACTGAGATGGAGGAACGTGAAGAAGAACGGGAAAGAGAATCAGAGAGAAATCATCGAACTGAGCGTCGTTCAAATAGGCATAATGCAGATGACCATTCTGCTGTTGACAACGAAGGGTAGGACTTCAAGTCAGCTAAAGTTTTTGCAAGAAACTATTTTCTGGTTTTTTAGTACCTTAGAGATTCCAGACTAAGAGTTGCTGCTTTCTTTTCCTTTTGCATGCCTTTAATGAACTGCATCTTTCTTGCATGCATTCGTACAAAAGCCTTTATACAATGCACAGACACAGTTTACTTTTGTGGTGTAGGTATGCATGTGCCTTCTATTAGAGCTGAGAATCTCTCAAACTAAATATTGTTGTTATCACCTTTTGCCCTAGGTAATGTAGCATTAGGCAAAACAGTTGACAGGCATTGAGCAATATGTTCACTTAAGATTCTATTTGAACCCCTATGACAAGCTTGCTGCAATTGGATAAGTTTTCTTTTGCTGATTTTCTTCCGATTCATGAATGTTAAAACCATGATTTATAGCCTAAAAGCATTCCCTTGGAGAAATCTGGATCAACCAGTGAAATAGAGGATGCTTGCATGTTTTCTTTTTCTTGAACTTAGGTTCTAAATCCAACCTGAATTATAGTTTCTCCAAAGTTCCATCACATTACTTGACAACCGCCATAGCTGAAGAATGGTACATCTGAATTCCCTTCACTCTTCTGAGTGATGTGTCATTTCTGACTGGTTTTTAGATGAGTTTGCATCATTTGGCAATACAAAGGGAGGATGGATGGTTATCTCAAGCTATATGTATATATATGCCCTTAAGGATGGGTTGTGGGTTAGTTAATAGTAAATAAAATCTTTCAGTGCTTCCACATTTTCCCAAGGTCCATACTGTTAACATTTGTCTCTACTCTTGTTTTGTGGCAGAATGGTGGATTCCATGGAAGTCGACGAGCCTCCTCCTGAACAATCCACTACTGACTTGTCTCCAGAAAGGTCTGATATAGTAGAGAATAATGGTGTACAAATCCATTTGTTCTATGCCCAATTTAGACATAACGGTGACGAGCTCTGTTTTTCCCTGTTGACTGCAGAATTGAAGCATTTAATACGTCATTTCGTCAGCACATGCGCTACTTGGATAGCATAACTATTGATGACCTAGAGAAGGTTATCAACTCCGGAGTTTCCCAATACTCGAGAGAAGAGATAATGCTTCTATTGCAGGTAAAATTTTTCTTTTGAGAAAATGGAAGGGATTGGTTTGCCGGAATCAGTAACTCCAGATTTGTGAAATTAATTCGATTGCTTCTAAGGACCAAATTATATAATTGGGAAGTGCATATTAGCTGTTGGTTTTCTTCAATCACTTGCAATGTGAACAATTCTGGTAACAAAAATATTTTATGATTGTCCAGAAATTACATGATGAGAATAAAGTGATGATAGCTGACGGGAAGGTCCATATGGTAATATCATGAGCCATACGAGAAGAGCAGAACCTGCGATGGCAGATTTGTAACAGGTATGTCGTTGCTGTAGCAAGTAGCTAATATATATTGATGGTTCTGATAGCATGAAAGACGTAAACTTAGATACCCAGTCACGGATCCAATCGTTGATATATTTAGATAAATATAAGAAAAGAATTGAGGAAAATCTACAAGGTCAGATAAGGTCAACAAGTACTATATTCAATAGTGAGGAAAGCACCCCATAAGCTCCTCTCGTATTCCTGTGATCATCTTCATGCTGGCATTTGATGAATAATATTTGTGGAAATAACTAAACTACTTTTGAATAGTGGTTCGTAGGTACCAAGTCAACATGTGCTTCAAAAGGCAAAGTTGATGGCAAGCTATGGGTGGAGAATTTTCCATTATTCACTCCTTCAAGCAAGAGATGTAGTAGAAGCAGATAATGTGTACTGCCATAAGTTCCTTTTGAAGGCCAGCTCCAATACATGCATGACTATAGAACTTAGTAGTGACTTTTGTTTTTGTTTATAATTAATTATTACATGGAAGGCTGAAATGTTAAAAATGAATAGATTACCTTTCGGTCTGCTCTATGTGAATTTCTTTTCTTGATTCAACGGCTATGTTCGATGTTAATTTTCTTTGTGAGAGGTCATACAGATGCACATGAATGCTCATTTTGGTTGACTGTTATGTCTGACCCTTTTTCTTCTGTAATTGGCTATGTTCTAAAATTGTTTCATATAAAGATTGAATGTTATGCCAAAGGACTTGTGGATCCATACCATTTCGTTACTTTCTTTTACTCAGCATCTTCTCATGCTTGTGGAGCACATTGTTGGTTATTTTGTTTCTTCTTGTTGCTTGGCGTATAGTATAAAAATGGAGCAATCAGGATTGAAGATATCATGATATCTAAGCATTCAACGGTTATTTAAGGACTTTATGAAGTGAAAAAATAATAATTCTAAGTGTAGGCTGTATATCCAATTAGTAAAAGTATTTTGTTATGATTTTCAATATGGGAATAAAAATGTTAATGAACGTTTATTTTTGTGACTTTTACAAGGTTGAGAATTATAAGTTCACTGGTTAACAATCCTAATCAAATTTTGTAGGCTCAATCAATCTTTGTTAAAGAAAGACAACACTTTCTTCCTGCTCTGAGTTTTAAATCATTAGAGTTCATACCCAAATGAGTAACATTGAGTTATAAAGGGACAAGTGAAGATGAGATGTGCAATTGAGCTGTTAGAAAGAAGATCAAATAAGAAGGAACAAATTGAGTTTGGTGAAAAAAATAAAACAAACGGATTATGAATCGGAGCTTGCTATAAATGATGCAAGGAGTTGAAGAAGATTTTTACGTGTTATATAATCATGAGCTACTCATCCACGTCACGTAAATTTAGTTAAATAAAATTTATTAATAAAATATTTTATGATTAAAAGGGATTAAAACAAACAAAACCAAAAACTTATAAAATGCCGGATTATATTTAATACAAACTGCTAAGTTGTATGCTAAAATATTAATTTTTTTATAATATAAATTAATATTGCGTATTAAATATTTTTATATTTTTGATATAAATACTAAGATGCAAATATGACAAACTACTAAATAGTAAAGAAGTTTTATAATTTTATTTATTAATAGTAAAAAATAAAATTGTTT
>JANKYE010000002.1:33802923-33817113 GCA_032467995.1 Erythroxylum dillonii
AAAAAAGACCATTTAATCATCGTACAAATATAAAATTAAAAACAATACAAAGTATTTAAAATATTATAATTTTATCGTATAATAAATAATAATTAAATACAATTAAGTTTTTGTCACTTTAGAAGTGACATTTTTAAAATTTTAAATTAATAAGTAATTTAGAAACTTAATTATTGTTATTATTTTTAACTAATTTAATTATTTTATAATAATAATTATATTACTAATTATTGTTAACAGTATGAAAAATCCTAAGAATTAGTTCATACTAATAATTGTTATCTAATTCTGAAACCCTAATTTGGTTTCAATCTCTCTAGTACCACCCAGCATCATAAACCTCACTACCACAAGAATAACAACAATAGCTTTTAAAGAACTAGCTAGAGGTGTTGAATTCTTTTCTCTCAAAAGAACTACCTAACTGTAGAGAACATGTAGTTAGATCATGGAATCCGGGTTAACCCTGACACATGCAGTACCAAAATGAAAGTGGAAAACAGGAAGAGAAAAATAGGAGAAGTGATTAAGCTATTACCTGTTGGAAGATGTCCTCCCAAGCGGTACCTTCAGATGTCCGGAATCTTTGATTATGTCTTGTATACTGTAGAAGAGAGTTAGAAGAGGTGAATCTCAAGCTAATAATACAGATTCCAACTCTAGTTGTTTGCTAAACACACAGATCGTAAGTGATAAGATGCTTATCTCTCGTCAGGGACTCCACTCCTTTTCACCTGTCCTACTTATTAGGAGGACCAATTCTTTTATTTCTGTTTCTGTGTGTCACCTTGTGCCTGAGACTACCCATCTATCCATTAACACCTGTTTCTGTTTTCGTGTGTCATCCTGTGCTCGAGACCATCCATCTATTAACATTTAATGAATGAATGGATGGCCTTGAGCACACGATGACATACGGAAACAGAAACAACCACCCATTGCTCCTATTTATTTATTATGAAACATGTGAATAGGAGAAGTTTGGCACATGATGACACACATAATTCGGAACAAAGAATCTGTGTTAACATTTAATGGATGGATGGATGGTTTCGAGTACAGGGAGACACACGAAAATGGGAACAACCACTATCTGCCCCTATTTATTTATTGTGAATCATGTGAATAGGAGAAGTTTGGCACATGATGACACACAAAATTTAGAATAGAGGATCTATGTTAACATTTAATGGATGAATGGATGGTCTCGAGCACAGGATGGCATACGGAAACGGGAACAACCACCCATTGCTCCTATTTATTTATTATGAAACATGTGAATAGGAGAAGTTTGGCACATGATGGCACACAGAATTCGGAACAGAGGATCTGTGTTAACATTTAATGGATGGACGGATGGTTTCGAGTACAGGGTGACACACGAAAATGGGAACAACCACTATCTGCCCCTATTTATTTATTGTGAATCATGTGAATAGGAGAAGTTTGGCACATGATGACACACAAAATTTAGAACAGAGGATCTATGTTAACATTTAATGGATGAATGGATGGTCTCAAGCACAGGATGACACACGAAAACGGGAACAGTCACCCTCTGCCCCTATTTTTTTACTGTGAAACATGTGAATATGAGAAGTTTGTCACATGATGACACACAAAATTCAGAACAGAAAATCTGTGTTAACATTTAATGGAGGGATGGATGGTCTCGGATACAGGGTAACATACGGAAACAAGAACAACCACCCTCTGCCCCTACTTATTTATTGTGAAACATGTGAATAGGAGAAGTTTGACACATGATGGCACACAGAACAGAGGATCTGTGTTAATATTTAATGGATGGATGGATGGTCTCAGGCACAGGGTGACACACGAAAACAGGAACAACCACTCTTTACCCATATTTATTTATTGTAAAACATGTGAATAGGAGAAGTTTGGCACATGATGGCACACATAATTCGGAACAGAGGATCTATGTTAATATTTAATATATGGGTGGATAGTTTCGGGCACAGGGTGCACACGGAAACGAGAACAGTCACCCTCTGCCCCTATTTATTTATTGTGAAATATGTGAATAGGAGAAGTTTGACACATGATGGCATACGGAATTTGGAACAGAGGATTTGTGATAACATTTAATGGATGGATGAATGGTCTCGGGTACAGGGTGACATACGGAAACGGGAACAACAACCTTCTGCCTCTATTTATTTACTGTGAAATATGTCAATAGGAGAAGTTTGGCATATGATGGCACACATAATTCGAAATAGAGGATATGTGTTAACATTTAATGAATGGATGGATGATTTCGGGCACAGGGCGACACTCGGAAACAGGAACAACCACCTTCTACCTTTATTTATTTATTTTGAAACATGTGAATAGGATAAGTTTGGCACAGGATGGCACACAGAATTCGAAATAGAGGGTTTGGGTTAACATTTATTAGATGGATGGATGGTCTCGAACACAAGGTGCCATACGAAAACGAGAACAATCACTCTCTACCCCTATTTATTTATTGTGAAACATATGAATAGGAGAAGTTTGGCATATGATGACACACAGAATTCGAAACAGAAGATCTATGTTAACATTTGATGGATAGATGGATGGTGTCAGGCACAGGGTGACACACGAAAACGAAAACAGCCACCCTCTACTCCTATTTATTTATTGTGAAACATGTGAATAGGAGAAGTTTGGCACGTGATGACACACAGAATTCAGAACAGAGGATCTGTGTCATGAAAAATTAGCTATAATACTCACGTATCTCTTCTGATCTACTTTGAAAATTTGGTTTAATCCACGGGAAAGATAGAAACTGCCAAAGAGTTCCTAACAAACCCTTTTGATTGTTTTGATTCAAAAGACCTGTTGGCTTCTTTCTCAAAGCTATAGCCATACGCCATTGTCATTCCTTGCGAGCAACTTCACCAATCACTTGACTCCATTTATGCGCCAAGTGTTTCTCCAAAAGATGATCACAATGGATTCCAAGGCCAAGTTAGGCAAACCCGGCAGAGAAGTCTTCACGTCTTCCACTTTTCTTGCTCTCTTAAATTAGACTTCATCTTCATCTTCGTTCGCATTTGGATCGAAACTTCGTTAAGTTTGTTTTAACTTTTCATTTTGGAAACAAGTCCTAAATTTTTAAATTTTAACTTTTCATTTTGGAAACAAGCCCTAAATTTTTAAACTTTACGATATTGGTCAATATTTGACTGATATTTTAAATACCGATCAATACAGACCGGTATTAGACAAAATCGTCAATATTGGCCAGTACCAAACTACTAGGTTTTGTACAAATTTTCAGGCAATACCAATGGTATGATACAAATCTCAAAACACTGGTAAGAATTTGAGTTGACTTAGGTTATATCAGGTCTGAACTCTGAACAAAATGAGAAACCGATTCTTGCTAGTTAGGTTACTGAATCACCAATGGTATGGTCAGTAATGCTATTGCCATATGACTGAACTGACACACAGAAGCAAGCAATATACTAATTGTTTGACAATGTCATGGCACCTTATTGCTGAGCACAGATCACTTGGGGAAAAGAGTACATAAAACAAAAACAACATAAGATACATAGCCAGGCAACAGAAAAATCAGATTCACTGGCGTTTTCTTCCAGTTGCTACCTCCCAAGCTTGCAAAATGTGGTTCACAATTTCCTCTACGCCAACACCGTGTTTCACCTGTACAGACACAAGACATAAGGACGAGGATATAGGATTCATTCAGCCACAAAAATATGTCGCTTTGAACAATAACAACAGCCTTAACAGAAGATACAGTCGAGTTGAACTGGAGTCCATCATCCAAATCTTTGACCTGCTGTAGACAAGCTTGCTTTTAAGATGTAAAATAAAATACCATATGCCTGTACATCTTGGGAATTCTCACGATCGTTGACAATTAAGCCAACCTAGTTTGCCATATGTGCATGCCAAAGTATAAACTACGAGTCTAGAGACCCTGGTGCACGTCAGGCAGTGTAATATCTGTCAACAAATATGTACTACCATGGGTTCTGTAAACCAGCGGCTTTGAAAACTTGATTGAGCAGCCAAATACATTCCAAACTTCCATCCATTTTACGAAAGTCTAGATCGTTTTATGATGAGTTCAAAAGAAAAGGCAAGTTGTTGTCAAGTCAAACTGACCTGAGCAAAGACAAATGGCCCTCCATCCCGCATTCGAAGCGCGTCGTGCTCCATAACTTTCAAGTCAGCCCCAACTGCTGGTGCGAGGTCAGTCTTGTTTATGACCTAGAATCACAAGCAATCAACTCAGAGGTCAGGAAAATTGAGCTTTGACGTTTGCTGAACAAGACAGATATTAAGAAGTATATCAAATCAAAGCAGTGACAGTTACAAGAATGAGAAATCACATACAAGAAGATCAGCTTGGGTGATGCCAGGACCACCTTTCCGAGGAATTTTATCACCAGCAGATACATCTATTATATATATAATATAGTCAGCCAGTTCTCTACTGAAGTTGGCAGCCAAATTATCTGCATCCAAGAAATTTAAATTTGATGATCAATCTGTGCAATTAGAAGTCATGTTCGTGAAATCATAATCGAGCAAGCATGTTGTTGCCTTGATATCAATTAAGGCAACAATTAGTGAATTACCTCCTCCAGATTCGCAAAGAAGCAAGTCTGCTTTAAATAAGTTAGAAAGTTCCTCAAGAGGACCAAGGTTGATGCTGATATCCTCACGAATCGCAGCATGTGGACAGCCCCCAGTTTCTACAGCACGTATCCTTTCCTCAGGAAGTGCTCCATGCTTAATCAAGAATTCACCATCTTCTTTTGTGAATATATCGTTGGTCACCTGAAATCATAAGATAGTACTTCTAATCAATCTTCATATCCACTAAACAATTGCCAATAGAAAGCACATTCAAAAACATGATACAGGTGACATTTGTTGAATGTGTTGAACGTTTATAAAGGCAAGTTCGGACAAGAGGAATCAGGAAAGCAAGTTTTTCTGTCTGATCACCTAATACATTACATCAGTTCTAGCTAGAAGTTATCTCTCTGCTCTAGCTCAAACTAGGAATTAACTTCCCTGTCTTCTACACCTCTTTTTTTCAGAAGGAACGTAAATAGTGACTAAAGATATCTCCAAAACATTTAATAACGATATCAACAACTTGGCTGATCCAAACTCGGAAATACTGCACCTGTATTTTCTTATGCAGCCAAAGGAGATACCTGGGACAAGTATGAAAAAATGAGTAGAAACGTACATTTGGAAGTCCATAGTAGTTCAACAAGAGGCATTACGATGAAGTGATCCATTTGCCTCATGATACAATATAAAATCTGCAAATCCTTAAACAAGTACATAACGAACTGATTCTCACGGAGAGGGATAGCGGGTTTGATTTCCTCCAGGGGTCTATACTGGGCATTTTGAGTAGCATTTGGTTTACAGTTTCTAGGCGTATACTAAACATGAAACTCATATTCTTGTAAACCGTACACAATATCAAATTCAACTTTCAGTGATTAAACCAATGTTCACATGAAAAAAAGAAAGAAGATAAAAGATAAAATTGCTTTTTCCACATTTAAAAATTTGCCAACCGAATCTAAAAAATGTACAGGCATGAATCTCAGCAACAAGAGTATAACAAAAATATGAAACTTACTGCCGCAAGGCTGTACTTGTCCCTCAAGAATTTGCATAATGCCAACATTAAAGCTGTTTTCCTGGAAAATGTAAAATGAAATTTATCAGCTCTATAATTGAATTTCAAGAAGCTAAGAAATTAGGATACAAACCAAGCCAACCCAACACGAATATCTGGAAGAGAAACCAAGATGACACAAATTCCCATTTCGAGAAGGTATACCAATGTTGAAACTTGCATATTAGCAGTCACTAAAATGCTAGTGAATGAATAGATATGCATTAAGTTGAACTTGAATCTGGATGCCTTTCACATTATGCACAGGAAGACTGGTGGTTCCTTCTGAAAACAAACGCAAACCTCAAGAACATTTCATGTAAAAGGCAATAGTCATTTCGGAAAGGGGGATTACATTGAGCCACTAATCAAACTTTAAAGGGGGGAAAAAAGTTTGCACCACGAGTACAGATCAAACAAGATACAAGGATGAAAGCAATAGTATTGAATCGTAAGACTTGCAAGAAATCAAGAGAAGGTTGCGGGAAAAACAGAAGATACCCAGTACCAACAGGGCCGCCAATCCCAACAGTGAAAGCTCTTTCATTGAAATCCCTGTTATGAATTGGGGGAGCTCTTCTGGTGAAGTAGCCAGGAGAATATATTGGTTCATGCGAGTGTGGTGCCAGCCCATCATGGCTATGGTACAACTTCCCATCCGGGCCTACCCATGACGTTGTTTTCCTGTTGCGACCATTAGCAATTGTATCTCAGTAAGCTTGAAAGCAAAACAGTACCGAAATTTAGAAACTTTGCAATAGATAGGTACTCATGGGCATGGTCATGGTGATCATGGTGGTGGTGTTGATGGCCGTGGGGATGACTGTGGTCCTCGTGGGAAGTCATCTGTGCTCAACCTTAAAAAGTTCAGTACTGTTTTGACTGGATCAAGGTGAGAGTGAAACAGAGACTAGGACACTGGTCAAAAGAAGATGGTGAAAATATCAAATGCCTAGTACATCCAGAATTGTCATAAAGCAGGCCTTTGGGAGCATAAGCAAATGGACATGACAACGGGCTCGAGCATATGTTCCCGTTAGGGTTTTTCAATTATGTCACCTAACCCTAGTGTAAGTTATGGTAATGGGCCGAGTTGGCCCAAACTTAAACCCAACTCAACTCAGCCTTATGCATCATTTGTTTTTTGTTTACAAAAGGAAATTACAAAACTAAATCACTGCTGCTCTGGGGTGCACTGCGCCTTGCACATCTCGGTGGAGGAGCTCCTGGATATCGAACGGGGGCTCTTGTAGGATATACAGGCTCGGTCTGCAAATGCCAGCAAGGTGAGCGAGGCTGTCTACGCACTGATTCCTTTTCTTGAAAACATGTTGTATTTGAACCGTCCACTCCTTGTGTAAAAACTGTTGGATTTAGTTGTTTTAATTTTATTTTCAATTTCAAGAGGAAGTCATAGTCCTTTTAGAGCCTAGCAAAAGACATAACATAAGATTATAATATGAAACTATTGTCTAGAGACGGTGATAGTTGAATGAGTTCAGATCACCTATTCTCGTTACTCTTTTCCTACCTTGTTTTATAAGCATCAATCCATTCAATATTTGTGGATCTAATCTAGTGGATAGATTGATGTTCATAGAATATAGTAGGAATAGGGTAATGGAAACAAATACTCCTAATTGAATGAGCTAAAGTCAAACTAATCACTCATTTATGATTTGAGAAAGAATCAATGTTATATGTAATAATATAAGCATATATGCAAATAATAAGTTTGATTTGTGAAAATAATCTTTTTATAAAATGTCAAAAGAAAGTTGCATATAATTAATGACTCTCATATAATGTTACGGTCCAATTGTAAAATATGAGACTTGAGTCTTACATCCATCACATGAAAGGTTAATGTGAGATTTATAAGTTTATGGACTTTCTCACTTTTTGAGTTAATTTTGAGAGTCAGGACTCTTTTATAAGACCTGTATTAATTGATATCAAACCCATCATTACTTTTTCAAACCCTCATGCCACAGGTAATGACATTAATATTGCAATATTCACTCCAGATTATAAAAGATCTAACGCACATGGAATGTTTATGTTCCAATTGCAAGGTATAAAACTTGACTTCCACATTGGTCACATGCTTGTGGGCTCTTCCAAAGTAGCTTTTAAAGTTAGGTTTTCCGGTCAGACTTGCATCATCTTACCTTGTTAGGATTTTCTATCCACCTTTCTATTTCTATTATGTCCTATTGAATCTTAGCTATTTATTTATATAAGACCTATATAAATAAATGATTGAAATTAAATGGGACAGAATAAGGACAAAAAAAAAAAATAGAGGATCCATCCCCTGTCTTACCATACTATAGCAGAAAATCTATTTACTAAATTTACTTTTTTTTAATAACTCACATAAATAAATGACTGAAATTTAATAAAATAAGATAGGGACAGAAAAAATGGACCAAAAATCCGTCCCTTATCTTACCATGCAGAAATCTTATCCACTAAGTTTGCCTTTTTTCTTAATATACGAGGACTTAGATAAGTATAAATATTTTACTTCTTCCAATTTCTGGCCATGGATAATAGTTACATCGAAACGAAACATGACATTTGATTGGAACACGAGGTGTCTCTTCCGTGGCAAAGATACTGCAATCTGTCCGACATACCTGCGAAGGGCACGGGGCGGCTGTTCCACTTTTCCAGTGCCTTCTCCATCCCAACCATCCATTAACATATTTGATCTCACCTGCGAAGCTTTGACCGATCTATCTCCAACATCAAGCCATCAAACAATCAAAAGGTAGGGAACCTTTACAGGGAAGCTAACAACATTGACTCCTGAAAAGCTTTATCCAAGAGTTCTGTCCTTTATCTAAACCAGTGTATCTTCTTGAGGTTTTCTCATCAGTAGACTTGATGCTTTCTACATAGAGATCCTTGCTTTTATCATCTTCCCTGATTTGGCCCCATATTACACTATAATATCCCACACCAGAAATTGCTGCTCCTATTACACTGCATATATACATCAAACCTAGTTTCATATTGCTCAATACTCAAAAAATAACTTCCATGGTGAAGGCTGTTTACCAAGAACCCAATACCGAGAATGGATGACAATCCTAAATGGAAGGAACATGTGCACAAAAGAAAACCTTCAAGCGTGTGCACGACGTGTGAACGTAGCTTCTAATAATCCTACTGCGAAAGAGTGCCTGTGGGAAACAAGGTCACTGCCAATAAGATCCAAGTTATCACCATTCACGTCAACAAGATTGGAGCTCGTTACGCACTTGCGTTGGCAACAATAAGCAGAAGTAAATTCTGCATTTTTATTTATTTTGCTTTCTAACTTGATGGACAGTAAGGTGACAACAGGTCATTTCTGATGCAAATGTGGTGTGCTGATGGTTAGTGTAAACCTTGATAGAAGGCCCTCCAGGATTTTATATTTTTTGCTACTTTTGGATGATTTGTTAGATTTTGGTCTAAGAACAGGAGTCAAGTAGACAGATTCTCACTTCAGTTACTAACCAGTAGGTGTCCAATCCATCTTCTTAATCGTCCTCAACTTGATATGCTGCACAATGACTTTTTAATAACAATACAAGCATCAAACTCTTTCAATGTCCTATACATCAATGCATACATAATATTCTGCTATCACCCACTCATTTCCTCAATACATATATACGATCTCACAAAACTTGAATTATATCTTACACCAAGAACCAACTACCTAGTGATACCCCATGAAGGCTGCAATTTGGAGAGAAGAAAATCAATAAGCAACTAATACACTATACTTTTTGATGGTAGCACTCCATCGATGTAATAGGAAATAAAGTGCAAACATCAAAGAGTAAAGTGATAGGCCACTTTGAAAGGGGAAAGAACAGGAAATAATGTGAACAGAAATTATTAATCAAATCCAAGTTAGTCAAACAAGTTTTTCAGAGCATTGTGCTTGCCACATGGTTCAGGCACCAACACCTTTCCAGTTTCACTTTCCACACTCGCTTGATTGGTGGGGGTGGTTGATTCAAGATTGCTTAAATTCACTCCTTGTTTCTGCATATATTCCCATTTGTCCTGGAAAAGGTAAAAGAAGGCCATGAAAGAGACCTGAGCTGTGAAAAGTGTAGTCCAAAGCCTTGTACTTCTAGATACTTTCTTATGGTAGGCATCCAAGCCTGTGTAGATGTTGATGATCCCAACAAGAGAGACAGCTGTTCCAAGCATCCAATGCACACAGTACCATGTACTTCTTCTCTTAGTCCCTCTGCAGGAGGATGCATGGATCGTCACTTTGTTGGCTAACAGAATGTCTGCTTATAAATGCGTTAAATGAAGTTTATAAAGAAGAATATCAGATTCATTGTACCTCTGAGGCCTCCAAAATCCAATTCCAGCTTGCACCCAAATGGCACCATAAAGTGCTAAACCTATTCTCTTATGGTTATTATCAAATGTATTCTCGAAGGATTTTATGGACATTATAGCTCCTGCTGTGCCAGTAAGCACTGCAAGTATCTGCCCATAATAAGTTGTGATTAAGAGTGCAATGGTTAGTACTTTGAAATCAACTCGATTAAAGTCTAAACTATTCACAATCAATAATTTATAAAGAATTTGAAAGGAGATCAACAATGACAAACTGTCATGTACATTTAACAACAAATTAACACCTTTTCAAAATAGAAATTGCCTTTCCTGGAGATATATGGGTAGTAGAATAGTTAAATCATGATCACTTGCTTTTTCTTCCTTTTGAAGTATTGATGACAATTATTATGCCTAATAATCTGCAATATACTATTGAAACTATATAATGGCCCCAAGAAATAGCAGACATCATCATTGTTAAAGATAAAGTGAAGAATGATGACGACCATGACAAAACACTTCTTCATGATTTCAACCTATGAACTAAAAGAAGCATTGTCAGGCCGGTGCTGAAAAAAAAAAACATTTTGACAAATCAAATACTCTTCCTTCTTTCTCTACCTTCCTTCCTTAGTGGTGAATCCCATATCACGAAGCATGCCAAAAACTTAAATTGTTATTTGTTTTATTCTGCTTGAAAATGAAGAAGCCAAACTGAAATAGCAACTAACAGAATTACCTGCAATACAACATGGAGATAGAAGATGGCTTTACGTTTTCCACCTTCCAGTTTCTGAGAAAATCTAATAACAAATATCCCAAGAGGCATCAAGAACCCCACGGAAATCCATAACAGAACCCCATGAAGAGCAATCTCTGATTTCAATTTAGCACTCAACTGCAAAATGCAAACTATGACAACTGAATTGCAAGAATTAAGCTTTCAGGCCAAAAAGAACAAGAATAAGAAAACGTGTTAACAGATTACCAAAATAACTGCATCTAATGAAAACTGGAAGAGAAACATATTAGTTACCTTGTGGTCTCCAATTATGGTTTTGTGACTACGGAGATGATCTTCATGTTGTAAGCAAGCAATATATGGAAGAAGAGAAACAAATTGCACGAGGATAGACAAAGATGCCAGCTGATGAAAATTTTGCATCATGCAGCTAAACAATGATAAATAAGCCACTGACATACCCTACTCTCACACAGACATAATCAGCTTCTTTCACGGTTCTTTTTGAAAAGTAAGAGAGGACCATATGATCAATAAGTTAAGCCTCCAAGAAGCATTAGAATTGAAGCTGTTAACTTGGATACGACGAAATGCACGCAAGATATAAAAATGGATAGTAGCTAGCTGTAACTATATATAGCTAGGGGTTTCTCATTACTTATTTATAAATTTTCGAGCACGGACGTCCAAGCCGGTGTAAAGAACAAAAGTAAAAGGTGGATCGACCATGAAAATCTATATGAATCCTAATGAAGTGGTGTTGACATTTGCAGGCTCCTTTGTCACACCATAAAGAGAAAAGTAGGCTGGTAAGGCACAAGTAGGTCAAGTTTGCAATCGATGGTCGACATTTCATACATATGTAAAGTATTATACGTACAGCTTTATGCATATGGTTGTAGTCATCATCAGGTGGGATATGCACTGATGAACTCACCGACTCTAGAAAATTTGGTTTCAGCGACTAAACAACTATAGTAGAATGGTTGCTAATTATATACATTTTGCAATTAAAAATTATTTGATTTTAATATATAAGTTACGTATATTTTTTACTCACCAATCAATACTTGGTGGCTATAAATGGTTACTAAAATTTACAATTCATAGATAATAATATAACGACTAAATTTAACAATTTTAGCGACAATTTTAATAGTTGCTATAGAAAATTATTAATAACAACTAAATTAACAACCAACTATTGAATGGTCACTACAAGTATTTCAAAATTTTCATTAACAACCAATAAATTTAGTTGCTAAATTTACATGGCTTCTTTATGGCAACCACATTATATAATTGCTAAAGAAATATTTATAGCAACAAAATAATTTGTCGCTAAGTATTTTAGAAAAGATGAAAAGAGTTCTTTAGATTCGGTCCATATAGTTTAAATTAGTTTAAAGGTTCGTTCTTATAATAATTAATTAATTAAATTAAATTTATATTAATTTTTAAAATTCAAAATATATTTTCATTTGAAGAAAGAAGTTATCTAATAAAAATTTATTGATTGGTAATTTCATATTTCATTTACCTTTAGTTAATTAAATTAGTGAACTTTTATTTAATACAAAAATATAAACATATTACTGCCAATATCTTTTCATTAAAAAAAATCAAAAGTTAAGCATAAATTTTTAGTTTACTATCTAAAAAGTTAAATCTAGCAAGAGATACTAAAAGCTCAAAAACTGAAAATGAAAGCTAATATATTGTGACTTTTGTAGGAATAACATTAAAAACAGGAGATTATAAAGAACATCAATTTTGGGTCAATGTCATTAGCGTCAATACCTCTCTCCAAGGAACAAAAGGGAAAAAATGAATTATATTAGTATATGCATAATGGGAAACATATATAGACCCAAACATATGTTCTTGTCAAAATTTCTAATGTGATCTACACGAATTATAAATATGAAACACGAATTAAAAAAAGTTTTAATCAATGTCTAAGCGAGATATAGTTTAAACGTAAAAGATAATCCTGAAAGCTAACAATAGAAAATAGCATATTACTGTCATATGAGTCCTAATACATTTAAATCTTCTCTCAACATGAATTTCTTTCAATCTATTTTCCTTTCATTGATCCAATAAACAAACCAAAATAATAATAAAAAATAAAAAAGTAGTCCATTAAATGGCTCCCAAGTCCCAACTTCACATTACATCTGCATTTAAAAAAAGCATAAATAACCAAAATAATTAATTTATATAATTAACTAACTTCCATCTTCGTAAAAGATTGAAGAAAAAGTTAACATAATAAAAGAAAAATTGTTAATAAATATGCCAAACTTCTATTAAACACGTTTGGATATAGAAAGCACTTACCAATCAGATTGATTAATAATTTCAGAAAAACTTTTGCCTGTCATCTTTTCAACGCATTTCACCACGGCTTCAACAGTAGTTTTTTGCAGAGCTAACTCAGCTTTTGTACTCTCCAATTCCTCTTGTGTAGATGCCAACTTCTCTTCTAATCGTACCCGATTTGATGATGCCTCGAAAGTATAATCATGATTAGATTTTTTGTAGATAGGCTTTTTGATTTGGCATACATGGAATTTTCTCCTAGCACTTGGATGCAGATTTGTTCTGCATTTATACGAGGAACATCCTCCGGTAAATTTTCTTATTCTTGCAATTTTTTCATTTCAACCTGTTATCCAAAAATCAGAAAATTTGTTCATTTTAAATATAACGATGATATATAATCTAAATGAGGTTACAGTAAAGAATCTATATCTAATTTTTTGCAAAAGAAATATGAGAATTTGTCTCATTCGGCTTTACCAAAACATCATCTTGGAAAGTTGTGTCAATTTGATGATGTAATTTTGAACATCGCAAAAGACATGATTGCTTCAAAGTCTCATTTGAAACCCAAGATGAAAAAGGAGATTGAAAGGGGGAATTAGAGATTAAAAGAAAAAATTGTTTGTATCATCCAGAGAAAGTGAATGAAAGGCATTGAAGAATCTCTAAATACACGAGAAAGGCCTGAGATTAGCAAATTTGGAAATTTGTCTTTGAAGATGTGAATCTTCTTAGAGCTATAGAGTAATAGCAATTGAAAGAAAAAAACACGCGGAAAAAATTGAATGGATTGTATATGGACGATTTCAAAAATGAAATGAATGAAAATTAATGGAGTTGCAGCGGTTGTTCAATGAGATACTTACAGTTTTTTCAAAGAAAATAAACAGAAAAATTAAAAACATAAACTACAACTTACACAGTTCGTCTTAACATCTTCATTAGCCCATCCCATTTTAGGATTGTAAAATTGAGCCTCGTATATATCAATATCGTCCAAATTCTGTAACATAGAAATTGCAAATAAAAAATGATTTATATAATTATATAATTTTGAAAA
>JANKYE010000002.1:33824763-33840797 GCA_032467995.1 Erythroxylum dillonii
GAGATTGTAAACAACAGATATATATAGAGGAAACAGAGAGGAGAGGGGATTCATTCATTGATTTGTCAATTGATATATTGTATAGGCCTGGGAATATTTCCAGGAGGGAACTACTGCTGTACTTACCACTTGTACGTAAATAATACAATCTCTAAGGTTTTACCTATCAAAATGCATATGAACAATGTACGTTGATATGAACATGTAAACGTACATGTACTGCAGTAAATAATAACATACGTATCTTTGTCATAAAATTGCCACCATAAAATCTGAAGGCCTACATGTGAAGATGGTGGAAAGGGTTCGAGCTATCTCACTGCCCATGAAGACAAATCAATAGGTTCTTGACGTTTAACTACACTAGTCTGAAACATTATACATGTAGCTTTGGTAGACTCTTTCTTAATTAGCATCTGAAGGAGTCATAGAAGGTATTCTAACTTGAGACTTACTGCGAAAGAGATGAGACAGCAATCGGCATGACTTAACAAAACTTTGAACGAGAGATTTCCAAACATCACTTTCACCAAATGTAACAAAAACCTCAATTATCAAATATAATTTGTCTGATATAGTAAGATACTTAGAAAGAAAACAATATCCAATAAACAAAAAATGCCTCGAAGTCTTCTACAAAACAAAATTCACAGGCGAACACGCTTTAGATTCTAAACCATGACTATCATCAGAAAAATCACAGTTACATAAATATGTTAGGCCTTGAAGCTTTGTATGTGGTCTTCAGCTTCCTGGTTGGTGGTCTAACCTTCCTGAACACCAATGGGAACTTGATCTTGGAGTTGTGGAACTGTTTCGTGCTTTCCCTCTTGCATAGCTTAGCAGGGACAGTTGCAGTCTTTATGATCTGAATGCAAGGAAATCTAACCCTGTGGCGAGAGGCCATCTCATTGTACATCTGCTCAACAGCACCATTGAGAGTGGTATCACGAAACTCCTTGTACATGTTGTGGTAACCTGTTCTGCTTTGGTAACGCAGCCAAATACCATAATTCTTGATCTTGGTTGGGTTCTTCTCAAAGATCTTCAAATGTTCACAAGTGTAAGCCATTTCATAAAATTAAATTAGAACTCTAAACCTATAAAGAACATTAAGTCAAGAGATAACAGATGGAAAAATTACCACCTATCCTAAAACATATGCAGTAACTTATTTTATCTTCCGCCAACAAACAAAAGATACAAATCAGTATGAGATACATGATGCAAGTGCATTAAAAAGATTAGCAACCTGTTAAATGTAGAAGCAAAGTATAAAACTACATAAAACATTATACCAACCATTAGATGTCATTGGTCAAAGTAGTTTATTCTATCAATGAGCTTGTACTACCCAACCATCAGATGCCATTGGTCAAAGTAGTTTACTGTATCAATGAGCTTGTACAAGAAACAATGTATGAGAGATAATATAACACAATTAGTTCCACTTCACCAATGTTGGTTGCTAGCAAGAAAAATGAAAAAATGCATTCTTTTCCCAATTCAGTTTCTGAAAAATGCAGCAATAATATAGTCACACAGCTTACCACCAGAAAATTAAAATTATGTAGTTGCTCCAGTGTTCCCCCAGAGCCATATATTCAGAGTAGCCAAGGGGAGATAGAAAAACAGCAACACAACTAATGTTGCTTCAAGGGAACGAGTCATGTGGGCATCGAAAATTCCACCGACCAGATAATGAAGCATTCCAAACTACTCCCAAGATTCCATTTTACAAGTTTCTAAGCACATATTATGCCAACAGACAATCCAAGAAAAAGCCAATAACTAAGAGAAATGAAAACAGGAAAAAAGATATCTTAATTTGATCGCTGTCTCTCAATGTTTTTACAAGAGACATGAAGTGTAACATGCAGCAAACATAAACATGAAAACATTTACGGAGAACTTTAGGCAGTAATCCATGCAATTCACATAATTTATCATAGGTAACTAGACTAGATCATATGTCACAAGCAAGCAACTGACTAGAACATTCACTCTCAAGGCAGAAGGCATTTATACCTCATTGATGGCGAGGACTTGGCCGTTGCTCTTCTTAACCTTCTTCAGTTTCCTTAAAAAGTACCTAAAACAAAGCAACAAACAAATGTCACAAATACCAAACACCAAATCCTCCTTTGACTCAAAAAATCATTTGATCCGACCTACCAAAACTTAGACTTGGCCCTAACTTCGTTGGTGGCCCAAAGCTTCATGCGATAAATCTTAGGATGCTCATCACTCTCCGTCGGCAGCGCCCTTCCGACAACCTGGTACTGGTGAAACTACAGCACCCAAAAACAAAAAATAATCAGAACTCCAAATAAGCAGCATCGTTCAAAACGAAAATTCAACATGAAAAAAGACAGATAAAAATGAGACTTCCCATCTCATTCTTCACAGAGAAACAAAGGCAATTTCACTCTTAATTAAGAAGAATAATCAGAAGAACTTGGAAATTAAGATGGGTCTGTTACCCTGAAAGAACCCATTGTTTCGAGTGGGAAGAGACGGTACACAGCTAAGCAGTCCCAACCTAGACGACATGAAAGAGTTTTGCTTCTAATCGTTATATATGTCGACATCGCACATAAAACCCTAGATCCCAAATTTGATAACAAACCGGGCTTAGATTTTAGGGTTGAACATTTTTCTGTTTCGCAGGGCCCGACCAAACCACCCATTAACCCAAATATTTTTTCTTTCCAGAACTAGGAAAGGGTGAGATTGCAGCGGGCCGAAGAGCATTCGCAGTAGGCCTGCAAACCTAGAAAAACGGGTCCCCAACCTCAAAGCTTACATCCTGCCAATGCACATCAGCTTGTTGCTTCGTCCGAGTTTCAGCTTTCGAGATTTCCTCAAGGATCTTCAACATTGCATTGCGTGTTAGAAGTTGTTCCTCAATCTCAGCAACGCATGTTTCACCAATCACAAAAAGAAAAATTGTATAGTGTTTTCATTTCTGGCAAAGCTAAGACGAGAGCAAGATTATCAAAAACAAGTATATTTAAATCGATTGAAAAAGAAATCTCTTATTGAAATGAGCAATGAATAATCAGCTTGCAATATTATAGGGTCAATTCATTTTGAAGAAGCGTCACACTCCGCCATGAATGGCTAAGTGAAATCTGGTGATCGAGGATTGGTACTGCGGTCAAAGCTGGCTTGAGTTGTTGGAAAGCCTTCTCTACTGTAGGAGACCAGCGAAAAGCACTCTTTTTAGTGAGATCAGTAAGCAGTCAGGCTATCATTCTATAACTCCACACAAATTATATCAATGGCCTATTGATCCCAAAAACTCTTGTAACTCCTTCACATTACTGTATCAGCTAACACATAACTCTATGTATCAGCTAACACAATTCCATGGTTCGAAGGTCTAGATCCAGGCTAAGATAATCATATTTTGCAAATGCGGCCACAGCCATTTATTATATTATGATGGAAGAAAGGTTGTAGATGGAGAATCATCCCTTCCAACAGAGGAATCAAGGTGGTTTGGAAGACTAGGATTCAAACTAGATCGAGCAGATAACCTTCAACCAACTTGTTAACCCTTTTATTCGTTCCTTAGTCGGTTCCTCTCCTATCTTTAACCAAACCAATTGAAGTGAATCACCTAGAAATCAGATTGGCCCTCTCAATAAGATCTTGAAGCAGTCAGGCTATCCTTCTATAACTCCACACAAACTTACAAGGCTATTGATCCCAAAATCTCTTGTAACTCCTTCACATTAGTGTATCAGCTAACACATAACTGTCTGAATCTTACATTGATCAATAGCAACTCCTTTGTCTAAACCACGTCCCAATGTAGCTTGAAAGATGGACATCATACCAGAATATCGTCAAAGAAAAAGATTATTCATTGCTAATTGAAAAGTTGCCGGAGCATTGGTGAAGCCAATGCACATTGTAGATTATTCACTGCTAATTGAAAAGTTGATGGAGCATTGGTGAAGTCAAATAGCATTACAACGAATTCATAATGGCCTGAGTGAATGTGAAAGGCAATTTTGTGGATGTCTATGGGGTTGATGCGTATTTGGTAATAACCTAAATGTAAATCAACTTTGGTTTTCAGTTTTAAATCACGAAGACAAATTGGAAGATTTAAAACAAAATGTCAAAACCAGTTTCACTATTAAAACGATAAGTATAACACAGCAATACTAGGCGTAACCCATCATTGTATTAGTAATGAACAAAAATTCTTCCATGATAAAACTCCTACATAAGTTCAACATAATGATTGATGAATGGTCTAGGCAAAACCATAGAACACCTGAGATTCACTTTGACATCTCCAAATCCAAGGAACTAATGCGACAAGCCGGTAAATACGCTCAAAGCCTTCTTCCTCTTCTACCGCCCTTTCTGCGGGTGCTATCAGTTGGGATAGGAGTCACATCCTCTGCAAAATTACATACAAGTAAAGATCATTACACAAGACTTCCAGCAAAGCAGGACAATCAAAATAGTGTAAAGGATAACAAGACATCAAAAATGATGGCAAAACATTAGGACACGTCAAACAGTAGATTCGAAACCATCACTAAAGGTCAACAACATAACAACTCAGATTTTTCCCAGTGTTGATCTTTGTGAATAGAGGACATGATAAAACTTTATATTCTTTTGTATCAATCTATATTGAAAATCTATGTCAAGCTAGACATGGAGAGTGAGTGCATCCTGCTTGGTTTTCTTAACAAGGAACTACTTACCAATTAAGAAATAAACACAATATAAAATCCTGTTAAACTGAACATGTACCTCTTTGACACTAATAACACCAAGAAAGTGCCAGTAAATACACACTAAACAACAAAGGTTTTGCAGTAGAAATAACCCACAAAAGACCTTTAAGTACATCAATTGCAAGTATGCAGCAAATCAAAAAAACATAAATGGAACACAAGGTAGTACCTATACGACCAATCTTCATCCCCGAACGTGCAAGGGCACGAAGAGCAGACTGAGCACCCGGACCAGGTGTTTTTGTCTTGTTCCCACCTGTAGCACGGAGCTTGATATGAAGGGCAGTAATACCGAGTTCCTGAATCATTCAAACCAGAAAATAGTCAGTACACGCAACGATTCGATTCATACAAGCTGCAAACTGAGAAACAATAGAGAAGAATGAAATTGCAACTCATCATTGCAGTTAAGAGAACTAGGCATCAAAGGATGCCAGATAATATGTTATTTTTCAAGTAAGAAAAGATGGGTGAAAAGAAAGCCTACCGAAGGTAGTTACAAAGAAGGGAGGATTAGTGGTAAAGGTAGGGATAGCAATGGGCGGGCCAGGCCCGCCGGCCAATCTACACTATTTTTAAAAAAAAACTTTGACAAAATGACATCGTTTTGCACATTCTGGTCGGGCCACATGCCGAGCCGGGCCAAAATTGCCATCCCTAGGTAAAGGTCCTTGAAGAAAGCTTTGTGGTCTAAAATTAGTTCAGAAACATTTCATCCAAAGGTAAAAGAATTTCAAAGTACACAAAGCCAACAGTCCAACTATAAGACAACATGTCTCAAGTGCCTTAAAGAAAAGCAAGTAGCTTTTCCCTTGGTAGCAAGACCTAGTGGTAAGGACAACTACTTTAAATTCTAAATAAAAGTTATGGATAAGTTTATCAATTGATATGTTAAATAACCTTGCATCGTTGGGCAACATCTTGAGCTGCAAGCATGGCAGCATATGGTGAAGACTCATCTCTGTCAGCTTTAACCTTCATTCCACCTGTTTCAGAAATCAGACTTAGAACTAACAGTAACTCCACAAAACATAAGTAATGAATAAATGAAGAAAAGTAAGACCATATGCCAATAGCATTCAGAAGAACATCACAATATTCGAAGGGAATTATGAACTAGATAAGTCACAACAAATAGATTCACATAAACCCAAACATGTTTTCATTATTTCTAGTTGCACAACAATTTGATTCACAAGCATGTAAATTTATAATCAAACAATCCTGAATGAATAATATCTTTCAATAGTTTCACTAGTTAGCTGTGAGGTTTCAATCTATAACAATAAGTATTATTTGTAATAAATAGAATAATATTATAAATAAGCTACGACAAATTTAGTTACCAGTAATGCGAACAAGGGTTTCCCTTCCAGAAAGATCAGTTACATGCTGCAGTTTAAGGGGAACCAGATCAGTTTACAATTGAAGATCGACTATTGGATACTACTACAAATTGGCAAAAACACGTCCATCACTTACGATGAATGTGTCGTTAAATGAAGCATAGATATGAGCCACACCAAAAACATTCTCCCCCTCCCTCACTGCGGGTCCAAGAGTCACATTTTCTTCCTTTGGTTCTCTAACCTTTCTTCTCGACTAGAGATCACGAGCAACAAATCCAAGAATGACCAAGTCAACAACCAATACTACTTTTGGATAACAAACCTCAAAAAGGCACAAGATATATCTTCAAAAAGAATGAAGCAATCCAATATGACCACATGAACTCAAAACCATCACCATTAACCACAAGGCAAAGATGCAGAAAGCTAGCATTCCCATACCTAATAAGCAGCAAGTTATAGCGAATTTCGAGAAAGCGGAACCTCTCACACATAAACTAACGTCCATGAGAGGAAAATTCCAGCATGAAAAAAAGGATTAATAGTAATAAGAGATGTAGATAGAGTTACCATGGCTGCGGAAGCGAGAGAGGAAGAAAGAAGGATGGTATCAGCTGGGTGTTTGCTATTAGAATATGAAAACCCTACTAAACGAAGTGCTGGATCTGCTTGTCGCCTATTGTTATATGTAGAGGACGACTAGGGTTTTACATTGGGCTAACACGTTTAAATAGAAAAAAATAAATATTTCAAGTAAGTCAAGAAGAGGCCCAAAATAAATTGAAGGCTCTCATTCTAAACCAACGTCGTTCTGTTATTTTAAAAAATAATAATTCGGGTCTCACAATCTCGGGCTTAGGCTTGAGAGAGTAGGAGTCGACCCAAGTCCAGCTTGGATGTTCAATTTGCATCATTTTTAGGATTAATTTCTTCCTTTTATTATTTTTATTTTTATTCTTTTTAAATCTTAATTAGTCTAATTAATGAATAATTTATTTAATTAGTATTTATGTATACTTTTTTCTAAATTTTGGATCAAATAGATTTATTAAGACATTTTCTTTTTGTTTTGAAGAAATTTAGGTAAATAAATTTAGGAATTAATACAAAATTTCTTACAATTCCTTTAGATATAGGAGAAGGATCAAAGCCCTTTGATGACCGAGAACTTTTTAGTCCGTTCTTTTTTTTACCTTATCTAGTGTAAAAAAATAGTTCAGATCTTCTGTTCAGTTTTACTTTGTCTTATTCTATCGTCTTATTCTATCTCATGAAATCTTAACAATTTATTTTGCAGGACCCATATAAATAAATGGTTGAAATTTATTAAACACGATAAGACATCATAATACGACAACATAACTATCCAGCATTCTTTCGTAGTTATTTAGACTCTATCTCTTGGTGTCTAATTTTAAACACCTTACCCTCTCCCTATAGTTGCCTTCTTCTCTTTTCCATAACCACTTGCTTTGCAAACAATAATTGCATCTTCCTTTTCCTTTTGCAAATTGCTTTACCCTTTGGAGAAAAGGCAATCATTGAGCTAATTCATGACTCGAAAACATACTCCTTTTTCAAAGCAACACAGTAACACCATAGCAAAAGGAAGTCAAAAGAAGCTATCCTGTTTCATACAATACCCCCTAAATCAAACCTCTCACTTGGATACCCTGGATTGCAAGCAGAATTCAATCAAACATATATAATTTTTACACGTGTAGTCAGATCACTGGCTGACTTTAATTTGGTAATGGAGGCCGACCTCGTCCCATGGTGAATCCTCTGGTTCCATCAGGCATTTTAGGGCCCGGGGGTGGCTTTGATGGCTCAATGGTATGAGTAGTTCCATGTCCTGGGAAAATTAATATTAACAAACGCTAAACAAGAATATAAATGAAATCCAGAAGAAACGGCAAGTAAATTACCCATCCCATTAGTGGGATGATGCTTGTTCTTTCTTGTTCTCCGATTTCGACCTTGTTGACCTTTTTTCTCCTTTGATAAGTGATCCACTACCTGATGTATAGTCGACACAGACAACATAAATGAACTCAGACAAAGATAGTAATGATTTCACATGGTCTGCATCACAAACAATTCTTACTATTCTAGCTCCATTTTGCAAATGAATAAAAACAGACTACCATCCTCAATTCTAAATAGTTTTCCACATGCTCCTGCCCCTAATAACCGACGATTAGCAAGAGGTCTTCCTCGTCTAAATCCTAGGAAACTTGATGAGTTGATCCACCAACACGTCCTACTTTTACTGCTACAGCGGGAGTTACTCCATGTATATATACTACACTCAGAACCCAGAGCAAATTCGAGTTTGTTTGATAATTTGGCTAGCATTATCAACTTGACTTTAGATCACTGAACCAAATGCAAAATCAGTCATGACTCGTGAACCTCCTCAAACATCAGCCCACATACGGTCACTCGCATGATCCTTACTTTAAACCCACAGGATACGAAACCTAAAATGTTTTAACACGTGAACCGATAATGGCTCCAACTGAATGCTTACCTCTTCCTCAGAAGCCTCATTGGGATGCTCACTGAAGTTATGATTGACCTCATCTCCAGTCTGACTTGATATATGGCCAGCGCCATTCTTTTCAGAGTCATGATCTCTCCAAGTTTGTTTTCTTGTTCCATATTTCCCCTAAATCCAGAAGAGCAACATCAAACCTTAATATAATCGACTATAGACTACAAAAAGCGACCACTCACCATTCGCGAAAGTAACTTGACCCTCATGCCATTTCTCCAATCCTGTTCATTGTTCAAAGTAGCAACCTGCTCCAAATTCCAGAAGAAGTGATGACTTGAATTCATTAACCAGTCATTACAAATCCATAAAAAGAACTTTTATTCTAATCTGAGACTCACAGATCTTTCAGCAGCCTCCACAGAATCATACTCCACTATTGCATGCACCTACATTCCGGAAACCAAAGAATTGAATAGGGATAGTTTTTTAAAAAAATAATTTCGTCCAGAGACAAACTTACAGAAGTAGAATTAAAGTTTTTTCATTCACAACATAATGTTCCTAAAACAAAATGCTTGTTTACAGAAAATGAATACAAAAAAAGAAACGAAAAACACCTTGGCTCAAATTGAAAGCAATTTCATGCAACATTCTAGTTGAAGGTGTTTAAATACGAATATGTGATAATAAAGCAGACTGAATTCAGTTACCAGTAATTTTATAACATCGCTAGAATATTTCTGGTACTCTTTCATATAGAAGAGGCATATTTTTCAACTAAAATACTAAAGTGACAGTTGAAAAGCACAAAATTAATGTTTTCCTACATGTAGAATATCATGAATGCACCATTACACATTCCATCTATAATGCAATGAAAGCAAAAAAAACGCAGACACCATTTCATTTAGAAGATGCAGTTGGCCAAGCATAGGCCAACAAGAAATTAACAGAATGAAAATTGGGAAAATAGTGAAGTAGTTACCCCCATAGTGAAAAAAACATGATTATAGATAACACTAAAAAGCTAGAAAATGCAAATTCTCAACCGATAGGATATTAACATGCATGCCTTGTTACTGATCAGAATATCCGATTTGCTTCCTTTTTTTGACTCTTCCACAGCATGTGGGTCATGGATGGAGATTTTCTGTATCCTGCAATGTTTAGAAAACAAAAAATTGATGATCAAACCAGCAATGCATTAGGAAAACATAGAATATGTTAAAAAGCATACTTTCCAGCTCCACCAAATATTTTCTGGATATCATCTTCTGAGTGATTGTTTGGAAGATTCTCTACCAGAACAGTGCAAAACTGGCCCACATGTTGCAGGTTAAAAGGTTTCCAACATTACATACCAAAAAGAGAAAAAAGATATATTAAGACGCCTGAATTGAAATACCTTTGGATCTTTAACCTCATTCAAAGGAAGTGGATGAAGACGTTTAACCTTCTTTCCATCTGAACTTACAACCTATAAATCAAGGGGAGATGACTATGACTCTATTTTTCACCCGATGAACAGAACACCAGAATTGATGTTGGATAGTTCAACTAATGTGGAATGTCATAATGGAAAAGATGTTGAGTGGGCTTTTTACCAGAAAAGAAGATTCCCTAAGTGCATCCACAGTAGTTGTAATGTCTCTGGTGAGCTTTTTCATTTTCCTAAAGGAAGCAATAATTGAAATAGGAACTGCAAGAAATACATGAAGTGAATTCAAAACATAAGCAATTCACATGATACAAGTTGGGTAGAGGATTTGAAATTAGAAGTAATCACTAGCATAACAGTTTACAAAGGTGCAGAGAAACTTTCCATGGTTTGCATTCTTCAAGCAACCTCAGAAAAAGAGCATGCTGAGTGTGTGAATTTATTGATGTTTTATTATTGATTATTATAAATGTTGGGAAGAAACCATTTACTAGAAGCTCTGACAATGGACCATGAGAAAACAACCGAGGGTACCAATTCTGCATCCTCTACAATCATCACAAAACTAAATATCTCTGTTTAAGACCATTGATAAATGTCAAAAGCATGCTTGGGTTTCAAAGAAGTGTGCATAGTTGTATGGAAAATAACCATCTGTTCTATGAAGAAGCTGTTCCACATGGTTACGAAGCCTCTTAGGAACCGTAAACCAGGGCAAGGAGAATAGTTTGTTTAGATAGGCAAGAGGAAAAATGGTTCAAACTTCAAAATATTGATCTTTCAGAAGAAGCTAGGGAAGTGCATCAATGGGAGTCAAAACAGAGGCTTGTTATCAGTTTTAAAGTCATCTTTGTGACTATAAAAATAAATTAACATAAATCATAAAGAAGAAGGGAAACACAGATCAGAAGTAAACAATTAGCAACATCCATGGAAAGCTCATAATTGTAAAGTTGTTTGGGAAGCACAACAACGTTTTCAACATTTTTGGATATTAAGACTGTTTTAGAACTCACCTAGAAGCCTCAAAATACAGTAATAAGTGACAACCGTTAATAGAGATGGAATCAGACGGAATATAGCTGCTAATCATGAAGATCAAGCCCTGATGTTCGGCACAACAAAAACAGGCCGCACCAGGAAAACATCTGGGCCAAGCCATCTCTCAGAAGTACCTGTTTCAATTCTTCATCTTCCACATCTCTATTCTTAACTTCCCATGGTCTTTAAAGGAAACAAATTCTTTTAATAAACAAATTGATCGCAGAAAATGGAGGAAAAAGAAGGGTTTTATCAGGCAGTAGTAACTTATTTCAGGATTATCCAGGCTATATTTGACAGAGGACAAAACAAAATGTACGAATCAGGTTATAGGACTGTTGTATGATCACACCTATTCCACTTTAAGGGTTCATAATGTAAGCATAAGTGGAAGTAAAACATTCATTATAGTCACTTCCAGTTTTCAAATCACTGAATTAGCCCCTTTCTTGGGTGAAGATTCTATTTTGAAAACGGCAATTCCTAGGCACTAAAATGCAGCACGCGCATCATAAGAAAAATAGCCAGTCAAAACCTTATACACAGGCCGGTATCCTGTGCTCAGTTATAAATAATCAAGAAATAGAAAAGAAAGAAAGAAAAAAGTACTTACCAAAGCCTTCCTTGTGCTTCTTAATCAAGCTTATCAGGTGTTTGTCAGTGGCCAAATTTTCATCGCTGAAGTAATACTCAACCTGCGACATCAGCAAACAGCTTCCATATAGCATTCACCAAAATCAAATATAAGGACCTTCAAAAGTTTCAAATAAATAAATGAAAGGGCCCGCAAAACACATAACAGAATCTTGAAAAATCACCTGCTTGATGATTCTCTGCTTGAGATCCTGAGTTTGAACATGACCGTGATCGGGATCCTCATCGTGGTCGTAGTCTTCATCAGACCTGGAAGCGTGAATCTCAGCGTAGGAGCCTTCAGGTGTTCCGACCGGTATGACCTCAGGCGGCGACGACGACGATGCCTCTTGGGGGACGTCGGTGGGCCCTGTTTCTCCGTCCATGCCGAGGCGGAGGAGGAGGAGGAGGAGGAGAAAAGAGAGAAATGGAAAGACCTCCTGTCCCGTCCTCTGGCCTTCTCCCGTTCCTTTTTATAGGGACACTACAGTAAACGGTTCCAAGTTTCATTCGCCTTTCGGCTTCGACGACAGCTGGTCTCCCTAAACGACAACGTCATACTATGTTTCATTTTAAATACAGTTCGCATATATATATATATATATACGGTAACGTTTTGCAGTTAGATATACTTATTAGAGACATCAAAGGACAGTTCTGTCTCTTTCAACATGTTTAGTACATGGAGTATGGAAAAAAATAGAATAATTTCTGTTTATCTCATGCAGACAGACAAACAATACATGCCACACATTTATGTAAATTTATATATGAGATTTAATAAAATAGAATAAATCTTGTCATTTAAAACATAACCTAAGCTCGGATCAAAGATATAAATACCGTTTCAAGTATTAGATCAAAATTATTATAAAGCAAAGATCGATCGTATTGGATTTAAATATTGATCAGTACCAGCCTGTTTGACTAAAAACTAGCTGGTATCGAAATTTGAGATGACAAAAATCCGACCCAACTCGGCCTACGCCTCCCAACCCGAGGCATAGTTCATTATCATTCCTAATTATAATCGAGTATCATTTAAATCTTAGGTTAATAGTAATAGTAATTTAAAGGACTAACTCAGTGTAGTTATAGTCCGTTTTTACTTTTTATTTTACGAAAAGATTATTTATGTGATTCAAATTAAAAAAGAAAGGTAAAATAATCCAAAACTTTTTAACTTAATGTCACGCTATTACACGTCATATATATATATATATATAGAGAGAGAGAGAGAGAGAGAGTGTGTGTGTGGTATGGACAGGCGGGATTTTACCATAACTATGGAATGCCATGCCATGTACCACATCGGACACAAATAACGGGAAAGTGGAAGCAAGAAAAGCCTAAAACAAGATTAAAATAGTAGGCCACAAAAGGAGCCCAAGAGGCAGAGTGAAGCCACTTCGGGTAGCCCTCGAGAACCAAACCCGGACATCGTCCAGCACTGGTCCGCAAAGCGAGCTCATATCATCAGTCCTGGTGTTGTAGTAGACGCTATAAAAAGCAACGCGAGTCCTATCTGCCTTGGCGGTGAAATTGAGGTCGGCGGCATGGAAGGTGGAATTAGAATCAGGTGTGTAATGGAAGTTCTGGGCCTGATCTCCAGCAAATGCCATGACTGCCAGGGGCTGCTTGCACTTGTCGTCAGCATGGCCCAGCGAGAACTTCATGGTGTATGGCTTATTAGGCGTCGTTTCCACCATTTGTGATATTATGCCTTCTTTGCCCGACACCAACTCAATCGCACGCTTCCCTTCTGGTACCGCGTAATGGTACGAATCTATGTATCGTACTGCCCTGTTGGACTCCACCGTCCATCCTGGTAAAGAGGACGTTTCTTCATCAAGGTTGGTTGGTAGCAAGACCCCAAGTGAAACATTCCTGAACATCCATGGTCCTTCCTCAAAGTCACCATTCAAGACCGCGTTATCTGCCAGACATAGTAGGGTTAATGTCATCGGACGCTCATCATGTCATAAGCCTTTCTTCTTCTTTTAATTAATTAATAATAATAATACCTTTCGGTTTATCAGGGGAGAAAAGCTTCTTAATGGCAACGTCGTCAATGATGGGTCCACACGTGGGGTCGTCTTCCATGCCCGGATTTCTAAAAACGAGCCTGGCCTTATCCTCTTCTGCCTCAAAAGCCCACGCGTAAGGGTCCCACCCTTGCACGTTATACAATGTCTGCAAGTCTATCGTCTGCGATGCAGGCAGTACGGACACGTTTAGTGACTCCAGCTGTGCGCACGTGCGAGCCGCGCTAAACGTCACGGAGTAAATAGACCCTTTCTCCACCGTTATTTCCTGGCTCATCTCCGCGTCATTGCCCAATCTCACCGCGTGTCTACCCTGCGGTACGATGAGGATCATGCCACCCTGCTTTTCCCCCGAAGACACCAGCTCTACGGTGCCGTTTGTCTTCCAACTCGGGATTTCGCTGGGCCCGTCCGCTACTGCCCCACTCGGGAAGCCATTTGCTGGCGTCATTTCGAAGTCACCGTTCTCCACCAAGCCTAACAAATCAACAGTACAAATGATACATTATGATACCATCTTAAATCATTGGCTTGCTACTGGGAAGTAAGCCTTCGCATATACATATTTGAAGTAGAGAAGAAGTGCAAATGCTGAGCCTGAGTTCATTTACGAACGAAACGTAGTTGGATAAGCTTATCTTTTCATGGGGCTCGGAAGAAAACATCAGAAAAGGTCTAAGGCACATCAATTCATTACGAACAAAACTCATTTCATTCTCTAGCCTAACTTGGATTCCTCTGGGATTTTGCTCTTGGGAATCCGAATAAGACAAGGTAGTGATGTGACGTGAATTCACGTATCAATGCACGACAGACAATTGGCGCGGATCTCACATTGACTATACGGGTCCTACGCACCTTCAGTGCCTTGGCCTCCGTACTTTGACAAGATCAGAGGGCTAATGTTTTTACTAGCCACTCTTCTTTAACTTTTACCACCAGCTTGCAGCTGGAGATTGGGATGCTCACCAGTTTACTTCCAGGCACATCATCCTTGACAGGAATATGATCCACTACCGCCATTTCTCCACCAGTCTAAATGGACAGGAGCCTACTCACAGTGTAGGCAATCATAACATTCTCAGTAGGAAATTAATTATACTCAAGAGGATAAGTTCCTCATTTGGATTACACGGAAGATATTGGGATGTGAGTTAAAAGTGAAACAAGTAACCTGGAAACACTCAAGTTGGGGGGGCCCAGGGTCTTGTTGGTTTGGAGACCGAAAGCACACTATTCATGCCTATGGCTCTGTGTTAGTAAACCACCACAGGGAGGACCTTCTAAATTAATCCCCCATCAATTGGGAGTGCATCGTCTAAAGCATCCAATTACAGGCAACGGTTGTAAGTAAACTTTCACAACTTACCAAGCGCGTAAAGCTTCTATCTTTACCGATACCAAAATGAAACATTCTGTCTCTGTATGTTACCGTAACTTAGCTTTCCTTCTAAAAGTAGTTAAAGAGCTCATAAAAACTATTGATACATTGATAATGATGTGAACAAACAGGGCCTGGTTGAAACTTCAACCAGTATTCACTTAATCCCAAATGGGCACAAAAGAAAGCTTTAAAATCCTGAGACCTGAGATCAACAAAATGATTTTTTAAGTAGCAGAAAGAAGCCCAGAACATGAAGACTAATAAGCCAGTCTCCTGAATCAATAGAAGATGCAGTCTCTCTAGCGAAGCACATTCCACATCCACAAGCAATCTCTTGATGAAGCACAATGACAAGTATGTAGGGACTAATTTAGATCTCAGAAATAGCAATGACCCAGAAACATATAGTAGAAAATAATGGAAAGAATAAAGAGTTATAAACTTATAAGACCCAGAAAAGCACAACCCGTCGATGTTTTAGAGATTGGAATGGAAAATGAGTGAGGAAAGAAGCAGAAAAGGCATACCATCTTCTCCGAGTATCGCAGTGGCGAAGAGTGCCAAGAGAAGCACCGACAAAACGAACTGCTTGCCTCTTGTCAACCTCAGAGACATCTTTTGCTAATTAAGTGTTTCCTTCTCTGGTTTGTGCTGTGGTTCCTACTAGACAGAACGAACGAAAGAGCAGGGAAAGAGGTAGAGCAAGTGTGTCCTTTTATGCAAGATTCTAGCTCTCTCGTCTTTACTCTTGCAACTCTTCTTAGGGCATGTCCAACCAAAGCACCAAAACACCAAATTTGATGTTTTGGTGCAAAAAATCCACTCCAACCAAGACACCAAAACACCAAATTTTTTGGTGCAATGAATAGTAACACACC
>JANKYE010000002.1:33847542-33862099 GCA_032467995.1 Erythroxylum dillonii
TATGATGTGATGTATTGTGTGAACCAGTTTGATTGGATTGTACTGTCTTGGGTGGCATCCACATATCCTCCCAGGGGGTATTTGGGTGTTACATTTAGTTTGATGAATTATAATTAGTAACTTGGAAGTAATTGTTACCATTAGAAAATTGATGAATTAAAATGTATATTTGGACTAAGAAAAATATCAAGTGGCAAGACAAGTTAATACATGAAAAATGTGGATGACTACGCCTATACATTGAGTGACGTGTAACATAAGTAAATAAGAGACAAATGGCAGTAAAGTTGAATGACATTTGACAGCATGATAAAAGGATAAGTAACTCACTTCTAAGTACAACATTTGTCCTTTTTAAAACAAGGACACCTTACATCAAAGGGTTTAGGCAAGTGCAGAATCATCTTTCATTCTAGTTGTTTATGTTGCCTTGTTTCTACACCATTCCTCTCACCACTAAAACATCATGCCCTCACTTCCCTGTGTTCTTGCTTATGTTTATGTTTAATTACCACATCCAAATACTGTATCAAGAAAGCTACATCATGCTATCTTCTATGCTGTTGTCTTCTTGGTGTTAAAATCATCCTACTTCCACATTGATCTTGGAATTATTCTTATTGCATGGAAGGCTAGATTGACTTGTTCATTGAAGTAGGAGTTTAAGTTAAACATGTAAGTGGAATTCTAAACTTAATGGCAGGTGGTAATACAAATTCTGTGATGTTTGAATTGAGATAGAATTTGTGTTGTGTTTATGATAAAATGAGTTCTGGAAAATGATGTTTGTATGATAGATTCTATTTTCGTTTTTGTAGCATGAAAGATAATGGTTTGTGAGCTGCCAAATGAATGCTTTTGAATTGGAATTGGATGTGAATTTGATGAGAAATTGAAACATAATTATGGTATAATTGAGATGTAATTAATGGACTATGATGAAGGTGTATTGAATTGAGTATGAAGGTGTTAAAATCTGGAAACAAATTAAAGGCAATTGGATAATGAACCTTCGGTTCACTCATCCCACGATCGTGGGAGTTACATTAGCCCCTTCCCATGGTTGTGGGAAATACTTTGAAATGAGAAAAGTTTGGTTTGTGCAATTATTGAACCACATAAGGTTAAGATACTTTACAATGACATATTTGAACTTGATTAAGGTTTGAAATGAACCTAGTTTGATGTTAGATTAATTGGTTGAAGATTGAAAAGTTTTGGAATGTTAATTAAGGTGATAACTTAAGGAATAGAATGTTTGATATTAATGTATCCAACTTTTGAATATTTGAATTGTTCAAGGGATGAGGGAGTTCTTATGAACATAAATGTGATCCAAAGGATTTAAGTAATGTGAATTAGTTATTAATGTTTGAGAATTGGCAATTTGTAAATGTTCACACAAATTCCCAAATCTTTGTTTAAAGGACCTATATTATAAATACCAACTTTTGTGTAGTCTTGTTTGTGTAAATTTTCTTCACATTGTTACCTTTATAATTATTCTTTTTATACCTTTACATGAGCCCCATTATACCTTGTTTAAAAGACCTTTTGCTTTTTGCTTCTAGTTTACTTCTCAGTGGAAAAGTGATTTTATTGCAAACTTATGGTTAAATTTCTTTCTATGTATTGATTTAAGAGTTTCATTATATTTTCCATTCTAAACATTTTTGGTAAATAGAATGAATCTTTTGTGAGGATATGGAATTTCATGTTTTAAATTTTAGAAAGATTGTCAATTTGATTGCTATTAATATTGATTTATAGAAGTTTGTTTTAGGAAGGCTAGAGTTTAATTGTAAGTTAATTTAATTTATAAGATATGATAATTTAAAGCGTGGATAGACAGGTCGAAATTGAAAAAGGATGAATTTTCTTTAAGTTTTATGATTTGAGTTATAATTTGCTTTAGGACAAGAAAACGTTTTAGTGTATTTTTAGTCTCATATTTAGTACATTTTGTTTGTTTATTTGAAAGTTTTTATGTTTTGGTACTTAATCCATTTCTACCATATTTTTAGGTTCTTGTTCCTTCATGAATCGAAGAGAGTAGAAGTGGAGTGAAATTAAGGCAAAAAACATAAGAATTAAAATTATTTTGGAAGGACACGCCTCTGTGGGACAAGTTCACGACCATGTTAGGGATCATATAAGTCCCTATAATTGTGTACAAATGACATTGTTTTCTCCTGTATTGAGGTAGACATGTCGAAGCGGTGATGGATATGGCCATGTCCAAAGTTCATGTAAGCTTTTAGAAACCCTATTTTTGTGTGATTGTTGAGTTTGAATTGAATTTAAGTGATACAAACATTGTATACAATAGTATGGTTTATTGTGTCCAATATAAAACTGGCTTTGAAGCATAAAAGGCAATTAAGAAAGGCAATCAAAGAGAGTTTGAGCTTAAAACACATTTTTTAACTTTAGAGCGATAGAGAAGTAGATATTGACTTGAATGTGAATTGACTTGAGTTAGTATTGGACTTTGACGACTACAGTTTTGGGCCGACCAAACAAGTAAGGTCCAAACTCTGTGCACCCTAACAAAACCGACTAGTCGGCTAAAACTTACAGAGTGGAGGACGAACAGACATGGCGTCGTCTACGACAATGCGGGAACTCCAACGCGATCTAGAGAATAAAGCCAATGATCTAAGCAAACTACAGAAAGGTATGAGTTTCAATCACTGATTTTTTTTCTCATTCTTATTCTTCTTGTTGAATATTTCTTTTTGCACGCAGATATAGCAAAAAACCACCAAGTGAGGAAAAAGTACACCATCCAGCTCGGGGAGAACGAGCTCGTCCTCAAGGTTCCTGTCTATTTTTGTTTTGTTTTAGTTATTGTTTTCTGGAAAGTATCTGATTCATTGATTGGGTTTTACTGGTAATAGGAGTTGGATTTACTGAGTGAAGGTGCAAATGTTTACAAATTGATAGGTCCAGTGCTCGTCAAGCAGGACTTGGCCGAGGCTAATGCCAACGTCCGGAAGAGAATTGACTATATCTCTGCTGAATTGTATGTTCTCTAACAATTTAGTTGCAGATTTTTTCTTGTTTTCCTAAACTTATAGAGTGGGCAAAATTGTATGGACTAAAGATTTTGTTTTGTCTTTCCTTTTGATTTGGGTCGTTTATTTGTGCTTAAATGTCAAATTAGGTGTTTATGTTGGTAACTGTAGATTGTGCAAGTTTTTCTTGGTGCCATAGGTGATATATGCTGTCATGGTATGATGTATGTCATTGTTTCTTTTCCTTGACTTTAGATCCATTTTGATACACTGTAGGAAGCGTCTTGATGCAACCGTTCGAGACTTGGAAGAGAAGCAAAATAGCAAGAGAGATGCAGTAATGTTCTGGACTCTGGTCTAATGATACCTCTGCCTTGTTTTTATTCACTCATTCTGAATATCACTAGGATAATGCATGATCTGCATGAGAGAGCTTACTAGTGTTGATATAATAATATTTGGATTCTATTTCTTGACCATCCAGTAGCTATGTAACTTGTCTTAATTGTGACAGTGGTTTGCCAACTCTGTGACCATACTCTTACCATTCAAACAAGAAAAAACCCTCAGCTGTGTCAAAAATTGAGGATTAAAACTTGAATTATTGGTTTCAATGAGTGGGGGTTCAAGTTACTTGTTTAGCAATTTACATGGAGAGTGAGGTATGCAAAATTGGGGTAACTTTGCAAAGTAGGCGAAACATTTAGCAGAAATCTTGTTGGATGGATATGATATACCATATTATCTGCTGTGACCACTTTTCAAACAAGGTTTGTGCTTTCAACCACTAGCTATATGAGTAAATATTTGCACATTTCAAATTATTACATATTAGGATAATAGATTAAATTCCACTTCACTGCTTCACTTTGTTGTTAGTTCTTTGATATTGTATTAGTAGTTCTAGGGAATACGTTATTCAATACATTCAATGTTATTTTCATTTTCTTCAAAATCAAAAACTTTCTAACAGTGAATACCTTCATTTTCTTTCATCATCCGTTCTAAATTACAGATCCTGACCTTAACCTGTAAAGCATGCTATGTATCACTGTGCCATATATTGAGCACCATTTTCTTTGCCCTCGTTAACCTTGTCTTATTTTGTTCTGCAATTTCAAATCAAGCTGAACTCTTATTTATTTCCTAGGACTTTTCAATATGATAATAGTGAGGGATTAGTTTGAGTCCAAAATTCAACTGTGCTGTTCATTGTTGTTTGTGGCTATTGCCTTACTATCCTTACTCAGTAGACTATTAGGTTGATAGTTGGTAATGTTTTCCAATAATCTTGTCATTTCCACAGGTCTTAAAGTTACAACAGCGGATTCAATCTCTTCAGACTGGAAAAGCGAAGGCTTAATTCTTCTTTTTCAATGTGTTCCCTAGGCCAGCTGTAATTGCTACTACAATATGTTTGATGAAACTTTTGTTTCTGTCACCTTGTAGTTTCTGATCACTGGATGTTGTAGCTTTGCATATATCAAAATTTATGGGTTGGAACACATTTCCTGTTACTCAATTGTGGTTAGAAGGATAATTACAACTTATTCACAAAATTTCAAGAATGAAATTTGATGGTGGATGTGGAAGTTGCTCAAATTACCCAGATATAGTAGCCATGTCATGGAAAGATTTATCCGGTAGAAAAGGGGTTTGAAGTCTTCCATTAAGCCATCAGTAGGTAGGTGGACGATTTGGTAGGATATAAATGGGTTTTTCTTTTTCACTGTTGTTTACCATTCTCATCTGAGCTAAACACGAGAGCTGTCAATAGTAGCAGCACAAATTGTTTTTCAGCATAGTAAGATAAGTTAATCCAGTCCAGGATACCTGCAATTAAATGTCTCCATGAATCGTCTTCTGAAGCAGCGTTATTTCGATCAGGTGACTGACTTGATTGGTGTATCCTTAGCTTCCCTCGCTTGGATTCGTACCTACAAAAGAAGCAATGCATGAATATGGTCCTCCAAAGTATGCATATCATGCTCCTGAAAAAAAGTGTTTTTGGATCAATTCAAATCTGCACCTTCAAATCGTGTATTCCACGTAGTCCCAGCATTCGTTTCTGGGCTTATGGATAAGCTGATTGATGACAGGATGTCTTCAGAATTATTCCCTTTCTTTCCAGTTGGTAGAAGATTAATCTTTTTTTTTTAAACAGAAGTACCTGCGGTTGTTATCTTTTATATGCACACTGAGTAAATCTTTGAATTGACGTAATAGGCTTTAAATCACGCTAATTGAGTACTTCGCATGAGACAAGTCTTGTACGACAGACTTTTTTATTTCACTAACTCGACCACTCTTTAAGGACAACATAATATCAATCCACTCGAACCTATTTCCTTTACTTCTTGACGTTGATTAAAAACAAAGAGTACTTAAACCAAACAGCAAACTAACTTAATATAATATTTTAATAAATATTTCTCATATATTTTATTTTATAAATTGATTAAATAAATATGAAATAAAGAATGTATAAATGTATGAGTAATCAATTAGTTGCAAGGCATGAATCAAGCGAAATGAACACAGAGAAACTAAAAGAAAAGGAATGATACATGATAATTGATGTTACATTGAAAGATCTATTTGTGCTTATCTCGTTTGATACGAGCTTATTCTGCAGTCATTTCTCACGTGGGATTATACTCTCTCTTCACCTTGCATGTTTGATTGGCGAAAGGTGACAACTTGCGGTCCATTAGACTTGCAACCACTCCTGTATCTGTGCTTGTGATAGATTGAATTGCTCTGAAATAAAGTCACATTCTAATGCATGGTCATTGCATTCACAACTCTTTTGCTCCTGCAGTCTTTCTTTGCTTGCCTAGCGAGCCCTCACACACAAAGTTGGCGACACACCATTGCTAAGTGCTGTCGCTTTCTTGACACTGACTATGCCTATTTCACGGATTTTAATGGCAACGAGGAAGTCACTTGCACCACCAAGCATTCTAATTATCTTCAGACCTAACTTTTTTTTAAGGGAAAACAAACGTTACAAAACACGTGAACACGAGGGTGACAAACCCCTAAAGCATCTTGTAAGAGGATAGGTAGGCACCCCTAGGCGGGAGATCAAAAATAGTGAGCCCTACATCGGACTGTACCGCAAAATTTGCAAGGTAGTCCGCACACTGATTACTCTCCCTATAAATGTGTTGAATAACAACAACCCATGTTACGGGTGAACAACTCATCAATGCTTGCCACGAGAGGGTTAAGAGACTGAGCTTTCGTCGTTGGGGAAGAAAGCATATTGGTCACAGTGCTCGAATCCACTTCTAGTTCGATATGTCGGTATCGTAGATTCCAAGCCAAGTTAAGGCCTGAGAGCACTCCCCACAGTTCAACTGTTGTTGTGGAACACCAACCTAAGTTCTGAGCGAATCCTCCCAATCAAGTGCCTGAACTGTCTCATAGTAAGTCACTTGCTGTGGCCGAAAAGCTTGAGCTTTTGCTAGCTCTGTCTATATTTAACTTCACTCAACCCTGAGGAGGTTTACTCCAACAGATGAGTTGATCTCGTCGAGTGCAATTATCTAATCGAGTCCGTTGTTGCCAATCCTTGGCCAGGCGAATGTGGTGGACATATTCTATAACCTGATGCTCTAGCAAAATTGATCAGGAAAAATGCTCATCGAAGAGGACCCTATTACGCCAGGACCAGAGAATCCAGCAAGTTGTGCCAAAGATAATCACCCAGTTGAAACTCCCAACCAATCGGTGTGTGTGCAGATTCATTAAGAGCCACTCCTTTCTGGTCATCATAAAAAACTCTGCTGAGATTAACTGTGTGGGGAACCGATTCCATAAGTTGTGGGTTTTGGGGCAGTCCCGCACTAAATGAAGAGAGGATTCTTGTAGGTGGCAGTGGTAGCAAGCAGCATTTGAAGTGAATTTTCTGCACATTTGCCGTTGATTCGTGAGGAGTTTATCATGCAAGAGGAGCCAAAGAAATGTGTGGATTCGTTGCGGGCCCGGCCACTGCCATATAGTCCTCCAGGTTGCATTGGTCCAGACTTCGTCATGATCCATTATCAAACCTAACTTTGATACTTAGTGTGTATATATATATACATGCGCTTGAGCTCATATACTTAAGAAACAACATCTCTAAAAGTTAGTGTAACACGTAAGGGTATCTTAGTTAAGTATTCCGGATCGAACGTGAAAGAGCAAAAAATGAAGAAATGAGGAAAATATTTGATTTCAATCTTCGTAACTTCAAGCGAGCTTTCCGAAGTCGAAATGAGCGCGAATCCACTACCGCCTTCACGAGAATTGCTCTTTAGGACGCGGGTAAGATCTTTCTACAATTTGATCAAAATGTAAACTCTCGTCACGAGCCAGAGAATCCTTATATTTATGATTGATATATGAGCAACTGTCGGAGCCCTTAACTTTTGTATATAACATCTATATCGGGCTTCCCCATCGCAAGACCAATATAGGTCCGGTTCACACTGATTGTGATCCATTTTTCAAATGGACATCAACCTATTGATTTAGATCATTTATTGGGTCATTTCATTATCTTTATCTAGATTAAATTACGTAACTTAACTGGTAAGTTATTGAAAAATAAAAAATGCAATTAAATGTTGTCCAACTTTATGAGAAAGGACAAAATTGTTCAACATTCTCTCCCATGGACAAGCATTAATTGCAGTTTTGACTCAAGTTTAAAAACATTTTAAAAACTCGATTAAGCCACACTACTGAATTAGTTGACTAGGTTTTAAAAAAACATTTCATTTAAAGATAACGAAAGTTTATAAATCTGTCCTGTAAGGCTTTCGATACCGAAAAATATCAAATGCATGTGTCATGTGCGACACAGATACAATCACGTATACCTAATATCTTACCAATATGAATGGGAATATGGAGTGTGACAAACTAGGATGATACCTTTATGATTTAAATTATACCATCTTCGTTTGCAGGTCTTAATTTCTCCAACTTTATGCTAAACTGTATTAGAGAAATCTTATTTTCTCCCACCGAATGCTAAACAACATTAGAGAAAACTTGTTTCCTCTCACCAAATGCTAAATTGCATTAGAGAAAACTTTTATATTCTCCAACTGAAGGCTAAACTGCATTAGAGAACCTTTATGGGATTAAAAACTTATATCCCCTATGTCATGTCAAACTTCATGGATATTTGTATAAAACTATATGCGTTTAGATGACATAGGCTCAAGATCAATGTATATATATGCCCAACAACCTTTAAATGCTTAAGATCGACACAAATCTTAAGACTTTTATATGTATTATGACAATATACGATAACATGTATTACTGAGAATAAACGATGATCATCTTTATTGATGAACCATCATATTGTCATAATATATCAAAATGTACAAATGTACACGAAACAAACATAACGATACATAATGTATAAGTACTTCAAAACACCCATATTGTACATTTGTGTCACAAACACAAGTGAGCGAAGTCCTTTAATTAAATAATTAACTATCATTTCCTTAGTCTTTAAATGCTCCAAACTTTAATATCACCTTTTTGTATCAACGCTTTTATGACCAAATAATTGACTTTTAAATGCTAAGACTCTGTGATATTCTTTGTTGTTATTAAACAACATAGTAAGAAAATTACCATAGTACAACCAAATGGGTCTAGCCATTGAATCAATCACAGACAACTCAGAAATTAAATTTATGAGCTAAACCGTTTGTCAAGTAGCCCCATAGCATGCACTCTGCATGCATAGTCCAGGAAGTTACTCGTATCTACTTGACACACTTCCACAACATTGTACCATCTGCATGTAACCTTAAGTGGACTTTCGATTATCCCAACACATGGTTAAAATCTAAATTTAAATTTCCTACAAGGTTTAGTCTATTGACTTTTCTACATGTCAACATATAATCCTTGATTCCCTTTAAGTATCTCAACATTTGCTTGACTATATTCCAATGATCTACACCTGGGTTAACTAGATATTGACCAAACAGTCTAATAGTAGATGCAATGTCCCGCCTAATACATACTTAAGCATACATCAGGCTATACCGTACCAGTATACGGAACATTCCTTATAATCTCATTCATTACTTTATTCTTTGGATATTGAGCCAAAGATTATCTCTCATTACGAGAGATAGGTGCCACGACAGGTTTACAGTTAACTGTATTAAACCTCTGTAATACATACTTAATGTATGCACTCTATAAGAGGCCTAATGAGTGTTGAGATTTATCCTGATGAATCTGAGTACCTAAGACAAAAGATGCTTCACTAAGGTCTTTTTTGTCAAAATGTTTATCCAAAAATTGCTTAAACTTATGCAACGTGGTCAAGACATTTGACGTGAGCAATGTATCTTCCACATGTAGTAATAAGAAGAAAACTTTGCTCCCCCTGGCCTTATAGTGCAAGCATCTTTTTAACTTTGTTTTCCATTAAGCCAAAAGAGGTCACGACCTCATAAAATGTAAGGTATAATTTTTGGGAGATTTAATGTAAGTCATATATTGATATGCATAACGCGCAAACCATGTCAGTTCCATTTAGTTCCTGAATCCTTTAGGTTGTACCATATAAACCACTTCATAAAGGTTTTTATTCAAGAAAGCGGTTTTGATAGTTATCTAATGTAACTCTATATCATCATGAGCTACAATTTCCTTAATCACTCAAAATGTATCCTTGCAAGGATACGAGAGAAAAGGTAACATAAAGTCAACCTTTTTCCCTTAGTGAACCATTAGGCAATTGAGCTAACCTATAAATCGCTGAACTCTATCATGAAATCCTTTAGGTCTAAAAATTCATTTACAACTGATGAGTTTGCAGTTCCGCAGCAAATCAACTCCCAGACCTTACTATGCTCCATGGCTTGCATCTTATCAGTCATTACATCTCACCACATATCTGCATTGGGTTTAGAAATAGCTTCTGTAAAACTATCTAGATTCAAAACATGTCTATTATCATAGTCCTGTACACTTGATAGACTATGTAATCAGATGAGATAACAGGTCATCTCACTCTAATGGATTTACCTAACTGCATTAGATCTTGTACTCTTAGGAACCACTATGTGTACAGGTATGGATTTCTGTTCCTATACAGGTATGGTACAGAGACCTAGATCCACCGGATTTAATTGTATGAGTAGCGGGTACATGATAACTGTCATATCCACGCTGCTATCATCCGAAGGGTCAAAGAGTCCGCCATCATCATAGACATTGTATTCCAAAAACTTAGCTGTTTGTGATTCTGCTATTCTAGTCTCACATTCTATACAGTAAAAGCTGTAGCTTTAAAATGGTCGAGATATCTTACTAAATAACAATGAGCGGAATGAGCATGCAATCTTTCTTTATAAGGATTATATTACCTTAGTGGGGCAATCCCATACATGAATGTGTGCAAGACTGAGTTTCCAAACTTCTAGATAATCAGGTAGAAAGCCCTGTTTTGCATCAACTTCTTCAAGTACTTTAGGGTGCAGTTATGCCTTTCGACAACACACCATTTTGCTCAGAACTACTAACCATAGTGAATTAAGTCACTATTCTAACTGATTCCAAATATCTGGCAAACGAGCCTTTTAAAGTCCTGAAACACCATATTTTTCATGATATTCTCCTTCACTGTCAAACCTGACTATCTTGATGAATTTTCGTAGTTGGTTCTCAACCTTTAGTTTTTAAGCAAGAACACATAACTATAATGGGAATAATCATCAACAAACGTCTAAATATATTTAGAATTGCACAATGCAATTGTATAAGGTCTACCGATATCTTTATGTATTAGACTCAACAAGTCAAAAGCATGAGTTGACCTCAATATCTTTATTAGTCAACTTACCCTTACAACAGTCAGCACATGTTCCCATATCATCATAATCAAGAATTGAGAAATGCTTTTCTTGATCAATCTCTCATCCCTAGCTCTAGAAATGTGGCTTAAACTTTTATGCTGCACCATGTATGACTTCTCATTCATTAGGGTTCTTCATTTCATAACTTGTTTGCAAGATACGAAGAAGCATATATCTAATTTGGGGTAAGACACATTCTATACAAACCATATGACAAGAAAGTTGTACCATTATATTTTGCATCAAACAACAACTGTACAACAGAAGCATTAAACACAAAACATTAACCTTTTTTGTCCAAAATTAATCAAAAGATCACATATAAAATGTGTTTCTAAATGAACCTTACTACAAGGTTTAGTACACACATTCCCCATAGATATTACTTCTACTTCTTCATTGTTGTGAACCATCAGTTTCTCCTTCCCTTTATTTGGTTTTATCTTGGATATGAACCCCTGCATCGTGGAAGCATCGTTATCAGATGTTCTACTATATAGCCACCAAATACTTAATATGACTATCACAAATTAAATTCATAAATTGATAAGCCAAGGAGTTACCTGATGGTCTCAGTCTTTTTAAGCCTTATATTGCTGGTTTCCTTATGTTATGCGGACCTTTACCAGCACTGGATTGACTAGCATTAGCTTATAGAGAAGATTTATTCTTTTTACCTGTGATCTTAGCGGGTTTCATCTTTGCCTTCCCTTTAGTTGCTTTCAGTGCTATAGGAGTAGCAAACTTGAGTTTCTCCTCCTCAGCAATGCAATGGGCAATCAAAGCATTGATATATCATTCCTTATCCAGTGAATAATATGTCATTACCAGATTACTAAACTCTGAAATGAGTCTGTTTAGAATCTGGTCAATTATAAAGACATTAGGAAGAGAAATGTTCAGCATCTTCAGTCTATTATGAAGATGAATCATTCTTTATATGTACTTCATTACTCCCCCTTCTCTTGTATATCTCATGGAGAATAATTCTTCATCAAGGCATTTGTCTCAATAGTAGGTGAGACTGTGTACCTTTGGGAGACATTACCAAGAAACTCCTTCGCTATATCTGTGTCCAGAAGTCCACTTAGCAGATGGTCAGGTATGGATCTCTTAATGGTCATCAGACATAATTTGTTAGATCGATCCCAGGCTTCATAGGCTACTTTATGAGCTCTCGAGTTCATGGATGTAGGTGGAGATGGCCTATTCGTTCATATGGCCATATCAACCTCAGCTATCTCCATAGCATTCAATACATCCTCTGTCCACTTCTTCATATTGAAACTGGTTAAAGTTAAAATGGTGACACTGATTTTGTTGACCGAAAAGGTGACTTCAAGATGATAATATTTAAATCAGCACAAATGTAAGACAACAGTGCTACTCAAAGCCATTAAATAGTACCTTTATTGAAAATCCGGTCACACATATTATAAAACAGTTATGGGCTGAATACATAATATATGCGACCAGACCTTCACATAAAAGCGATCAGAGTACAAACCATCAACTCTCATGACATTACCATTTATGGGCGAATAGATCATTCAATTAACAACTTTCCTCTACCCGATGCCTTTATGCACATCTCCAAATCTCATATAAGGCCAACACTTATGGGTAGAATAACCAAATATGAGACCAGAGACATCCTCTAGCATGTAAACAGAACAATTAAAAGTACTGACTCGAAAGGCCGCTGTGGTGACTACATCCTCATCAGTACTAAAAAAATTCACAAACGCAAAGGATACATTTTTATGTTATCCTCACATTCTTTAAGGGCATATGGTATGTGATAATGTAATATCAATAAATGCAAAAATCTAAATGCACAGTCTCTTTGTCATACACTCATGTTGAAGATATTATCTGAAAACTTCATTAGAGAATTTTGTAAAGGAAAAATCTCATTAGAGTGACTATCGTGCGTCACTGGATATTGAGCTGACCACTTGAGATACAAGAACCTCACGTATCTCCTTATGGCAAGTTTGTTGCACAAAATTTCTCTCACAATGGCTTCAGAATGTCTTAATTCCTTCTCCGAGCAACTATCATGCTATCCCGAACACTGAGCATAAGACCCGAGACATAAAAACTTGAAGTATCTCCCTCGTGTGATGTCCGAAGCATGAAAATTTACTTGAAATCAAATTCAGAATACCTTAATACCTTTTTCTAGAGTTAAACTTTAATTTATTACTAATGTAATAAATATAAAAAAAATAGAAAAAAACTCACTTTATGAATTTTTCGGAGCCGAAAATTGACCTAAAACACCCCGAGGCACCTTTACGAAAAATCTGCAATTTTTGTGTGTTTTTTTAAAAATATTGTAGCAATTCTGCACGGCTAACGTCAACGGACGCATTAGCGGCTAACACTAGTCGCGTGCGTCGTGGATGGCACGTGTTCAGATGCTCAAAGGACACGTCTAGCATTTGTCGCACACGCCGATGCTAGCGCTTACGTCACACGCACCAGACAAGTGTCCCGTCAGTATTGCCCAACGGTGAGGCATACCCTCGCTGGAAAAAGACGATTTCTAGCGAGTTTCGGGTCCGTTTTTTGGCTCATAGGCTCATTTTCACCCTGTTTCTCAAGGCTCAACACATGTATACTACTTTCATGCAATAAAAAGCACGAAAATTGAGAAACAGAAGTTAAATCACCGAAAACTTTATGGAGAGAAAACTAAAAAATCTTCATTTTTAACCACCCGATTACGTCGCCGCTCTGATATCTCATGTAATATGTAACGACATCTTAGTTACGTATCTCAAATTGAACGTGAAAGGGTAAGAAACGAAGAAATGCAGAAAATACCTGATTTCGGTTTTCGTAACTTCAAATGAGCTTTCTGAAGACGAAATTAGCGCGAATCCACCGCCACCTTCACGAGAATTGCTCTCCGAAACCTGGGTAAGGTCTTTTTACAATTTTCTCAAAATTTAAGCTCTCTTAACGGATCAAAGAATCCTTATGCTTACAATTGATATATAAGCAACTGAAAGAGACCTTAACCTTTATATATAACATCCATATTAGGCTTCCCCATCACAAGACCGATATGAGTCCGGTCCATACTGGTTGAGATATAATTTCCAAACAGACTTTGACCCATTGATTTAAATCATTTATTGAGTCATTTTATTATCTTTATCTGGATCAAATTACGTAACTTAACTGATAAGTTATTGAAAAACAAAAAATGCATTTAAATGTTGTCCAACTTTATAGGAAAAGACAAAATTGTCCAACAATTAGGAGTAAGGTTACGTACTATTGGTTCTCTCTAAATTCTGTGTGATTGTGAGATTTCTACTGAGTTATTATTGTTGTTGTTATAATATGTACACTTAATTTTTAAACATTATAACAAAGCTTGATAGATTAAAGCTAGCCTCATAAATTTTTTTGTTAAGTACATTTAGTTATAAAATTTGATCATATTAATAATTTGGACTCAGCTCGAGGTCGTGATGATCGTAATATTGTAAACTCAATTTAAAAAGTTTTGAGTTAAGACATCTAAAGCAATATTAAGCTTGAATTTTAGTAAATTGAGTATGACTGTAACACCCAAATACCCCCTGGGAGGATATGTGGATGCCACCCAAGACAGTACAATCTCAAACAGTGCTGACA
>JANKYE010000002.1:33873853-33885477 GCA_032467995.1 Erythroxylum dillonii
ATATTTGCTCATATTAACTAAATCAAGATTAAGAACATAAATCTTATTTCTAATGTCCTCAAGAATATGTTTTAATAATTAGTATAAAACAATTATTCTCAACTTGTCCGGTTAGATACATATAAAATGTACTAACACATATTTATATTATACAAATCTCTAATCAAATACAATTAAATAATTGTTCAATGAAAACTATCCAAAACTTATAGTATTACTTTTGCATAGTTAACAGTATATATCCATCACAGGTCTGATGTAGAAGGGTTAAGGTGAGGTTGAACATGCATGCACGGATCGTAATCATTTATCAGGACCATTTTCTTTAATCATTCAGTCAATCTCCGTCCAGTAGGTTTCACTTTTTTCTTCTTCTTAGTTTTGAACATCTTTGCTTTTCTTTAGGGAAAGCTTAATCAGTAATTGCTGAGAAAAGGTCTTGTCAAAGTAGGTTGAAAACTAATGATGAACTTAATTAAACATCACTTTGAAACTTTGCGCTCCTTTTACTTTTCCCTTTTGTCTTCTTTATTTGGTGAAAACAGGATACAGATGTTAGTTGCTAATTAGTTCGAGAGGATCGTTCTTTGTCATCATAAATCTTCCTCTGCCTTACTTTCTAAACAGAAATAATCAATAATGAGGACAGCTAAACCTAAATTTGACACTACTTGTAAGTAATGAATTGATTCAGGCATCTACTTTTCAAATTATCCTTGTACTTCTGATCTATTTTCAATTGGTATATAACTCGAAATGTGAGGAGTTAACTCTTAGAAATAATATTTTAAAAATCAGACTAAAAATTAAACAGGTAAGACAAGAAATTTGAAGTTTAAAATGTTCTGCTGATATTAACTCGTTGTAAAACTAGTTAAAGATTAAATAAAATTAAAGGGTTTAAAATATGATTGAAAGAGGTTGTCATCACTCATAAAAAATTTAAAGTTTAATTGAAAAAAGGAATTATTAATTAATAAAAGTTAATTTGTTTATATTGATTTATAAAAAACTATTAGCTTGCGAAAACGAACCGATTGATTAATGAACCAATTAATTTTTAATAATAAGATTTTATTAAAATAAATTAAACTAAAAAATTGAAACCCAAACTAAAAAATTTACCAACTTGAAGCTTTTACGGTTGAACCAGCTTAACTAATTTGATTTTTTAATTATTGGTTAGAAACCTTTAGGTCATGGTAGAAGGTATTAAAATTAAATATTATTAGTAATTGTGACACCAAGAGAATTCAATGTTACTATTTTTTCTTTGAGAAACAAATAATGGTCAAGAGCTATTGAGTATACAATATTATAATTTAAAGTTGGTCCTATTAAATATAAAAAATTCAATATATTTAAGATAATGATAATCATAATTGATGCATACTATTGTAGTAACATAATTTACTTTAATAACCCTTGTTGTTAAAAAATGTCAATTTTTATAAATTAATAAGTTCTTATAAATTAAAATAAATCAATTAAATTTTATTTAATAATATCTTTTTTAATTAAACTTTAATTTTTCGATAATCTCTTTCAATCATATTTCAAATTCGTTAATATTAATCAATTTCCTGACGGTTTAATGCCGGATAAACCTTAAGTATATCTTATCTTACTAGTTCAACTTTTTAAAACATCGATATAATTTTATCTAAGTTGCCATTTGCTAAAAAATATGGAATCCTTTAAATAGATAAAATTTCTTTATCACTCGAATCTCCTTAAGGAACCCGATTCCTTTTGAACAGTACATAAACAACCATAATCACGTTTGTAATATTTCATTATGAAAACGGATCATTTCTGGTCATTGACAATGAAATTTCATCTTCAACATTTATCAGAAAAGCAAAATGTGCATGAATTAGCCAAACATTGGCCTAAAACTGGCAGCCATGATTGATGCTTAAATGTAGACGGGTCCGTTCCTACTTTGGTGAGCTCCAACTAATAAGGAAACATGCACATCAACTTGGAATGCTTTCCGTATGCTTGTCAGGAATGAAAGTGAAAGGAAACAAAATACAACAAGATGAGCTGAATCTGTTAGTCAAAACGTTCATAACAGTATAACAATTTTATTCGCGACTGAGATGAAATGAGTCTATGGGATAGACATAACCACGTTCTGATAAAGATTATCAAGTTTTGCTCTATTCAAGAGAGCTGGAGCCTGGAAGACCAATGAAGTGTTAACAAATCTAATCAACTGTTGTTAGATGCCAGATAAGAGACGAAAGTGCTTGGATTAAGATAAGAAGGAATGCATGGTTTCTGTCAATTTAGCATTTTTTTTAATAAAAAAGAGGAAAGCATTACAGTCTACGTCACAATTTTTGTGAAATCTTCAACTGTTTCCAACAGCTTGGTGTGCCTCAAATGCTCAGCTAGTGGTCTTAATCTGCTTGTCCAACACTCCATCATCCCCACGGAAAGAATCTTTCTTTTTAGGATGGCCCTCCATCTCTACGGCTCCTTTAGCTTCATTCACATGTAAAAATAAACGAGAACTTTTCTGAAGTTTCCCGTCACCTCCAAGCTTTCTTAGATTACATAACGTCTCCAGTTTCCAGGAAGATTTTGGAACTTGCCTCTTCATTTCTTGTGTACTCTTCAACAAATAACTTATAAATTAATATCGAGCAATGAACTAGATCATAAATTTAGACGGGGCCATCATCGAAGAGGTCGGTGAAACCAACCTGAGGATAAGAGGTCGGCTGATGAAATCGTGTCAAAACATAGTACATATCCAACTCAACAGGGAAGGGAAACACGTAGCAGGAACAATTACTCACATACCATTCTGATTGACTTGCATAAAGGAACAATCTTTGCACTTCTAAGAAGCTGCATTGATCATAAATCTACGAAGGAACCTTGGTTAAAATGAAATAGATTCGGGGGTTGTCGAAACATAGTACTCTCAGTTTCAGGAGACTTCATTTATCCTTTGTTTGACCTTTTTTCTATTTGGTTTTCTTGGAGGGAGATGAGAAAAAATCCTAGGGCTCTACATGAAGCTACCATTGGTCCACGTGGCTTCCTCAATTTTGTAGAGGACCTTCCAAATTTGCTAAGAATGTCTGGTCCAGTTCTGGTTTCTGAAATGAAAACATCAACACGTTTTCGCTCAAGCAATGGTGCTGTCGATAAAATGAATATGATTCACGCCTCCACACGTATTGATGGTGGATTTTCCACCAACACATTCTAGCATATAGATTGTGATCCTTCCTACATATCTTCTTCCCAGAACCAATTTGACTCTGCATCTGCATTATGTACATATGTCCGCCATTCGTACTGCTATCCCACTTCCTGTTCTTGCTTCCACTCAGAGCCTTCCTTTTTTATCCTACTTTTTTGTTTCCCGTTCTTGTTCAGACACCAACTAAAGTTAAATTTTCACCTTTTTCCTGTTTTTTCAATTGACGCACTACTTAGCTAAGCTTCCCTGAAGCAGAATCATGTCAAGAGTATTCGATAAAAAAGTTGATAAAAAGGAGCTTTGCCCGTGTCCCCAGTCACGGGAATCTGTATTTATATACTTTGCCATTCTAAGGGAACTCAGACCCAGAAAATCTTTTTAGCAACATAGCCTTCAGATATTCAAGCTAGCCCTCCCAAGATGTCAGTTTCGTGTGCCAAAAACTTCTTGCAACGTTTCTGTAGTGAAGATGTTCAAATGCATGGTGTTCCTCATGGCAGCTTCTTTTCCAGTGACGATATCTTGCCATCTCTTGGAGCGAGAATAAACCACACAACCAAGCTAAGAAGATACGTAATCTCCCCATACAATCAACGTTACAGGTGATTCATAATCACAATGGTTCAGTGTTTGAATACAGTTTGCTATGTCGTTGTATACTATAGTCGCAATTTTCACGTCTTATACCTCATTACAGGGCTTGGGAGATGTGGCTGCTTGTACTTGTCATTTACTCTGCCTGGATAGCTCCTTTTGAATTCGGATTCATAACTTACAAAATAGATGCCCTCTTCGCCGTCGACAACATTGTTAATGGCTTCTTTGCCATTGATATTGTTCTCACCTTCTTTGTTGCATACCTTGACAGCAACTCCTATCTTCTTGTTGATGATCCCAAGAAAATAGCAATCAGGTAGCCGAGTTTTCACCATCCCCGTTCAAATTGATGTGAACCAACGATCTTTATTTTGCAGTAAGTATTCCCAAATCTTTGTGCAGGTACATATCGACCTGGTTTATTTTCGATGTATGTTCGACAGCTCCATTTCAGTCCATCAGACTAATGTTTCAAAAGCACAGCAGTGAACTTGGCTACAAGTCACTCAACATGCTTAGACTCTGGCGTCTGAGAAGAGTTAGTGCCCTGTTTGCAAGGTTCATCATAAAATTTAAACTCTTCGCTTTTCCTTTCTGTAATGACGAAACCAAAGCTGACAATTGGGTCTGCTTCATTCAGACTGGAGAAGGACATTCGGTTCAATTACTTCTGGACTCGATGCACAAAACTGGTTTCTGTAAGTCACTAGAACTGGTCTTAACCTGTTTCCCTCCACGTAATTGTAGTTCGATCAACTAACTTGCCATAAGCTCTCTGATTGTATCAGGTGACCCTGTTTGCAGTACACTGTGCTGGATGCTTTAACTACCTGCTTGCAGATAGATACCCTGATCCAACGAAAACCTGGATTGGAGCGGTAAACCCCAACTTCAAAGAAGATAGCCTGTGGAACAGATATGTAACAGCACTCTATTGGTCTATCACCACATTGACTACAACTGGTTATGGAGATTTGCATGCCGAAAACACCAGAGAGATGCTATTCGACATCTTCTACATGCTTTTCAACTTGGGATTGACATCTTACCTCATCGGAAACATGACAAATCTCGTCGTTCACTGGACCAGCCGCACCAGAAACTACGTATGTTGTCTTTCACTTTCGGTTTTTCTTTTACCAACTAAGGTTATGCAGAAGTTGATGGACTAGAATAAAATACGAGTCCCATCAATAGTAAGCTTAAAGCTCCTTCTGTTTGTCTGGAACATAATAAAATATGCTTATACGCTGACATGACCCACCATGCATTAAGACAATGGCTTTTTTGTACGTAGTTTGATGCTGATGATTACACAATCTTGCTTCTGATCTCAGAGGGACACCATTAGAGCTGCTTCAGAATTCGCCACCCGAAATCATTTGCCCCCTCGGATTCAGGATCAAATGTTGTCACACATATGCCTCAAATTCAAAACAGAAGGCGTGAAGCAGCAAGAGACATTGAATGGACTACCAAAAGCAATCCGTTCAAGCATCGCAGACCATCTTTTCTACCCTGTCGTTCAAAATGTTTATCTTTTTCAAGGAGTCTCTCATGATTTCCTTTTCCAATTGGTAAGGCTCGAAACATGGTTGTGTGTTTTTCATATTTCTCAGGAAAATGCATTGTTATGTTGCCATTTGCTAATAAAATTCGGGAAAATAAATGGAATTTGTACTCTTTGCAAGCAGCTTCCGGAAATGGAAGCTGAATATTTTCCGCCCAAAGAAGATGTAATTCTGCAGAATGAAGCTCCAACAGATCTTTACATTCTGGTCTCAGGAATGGCTGTACGTAAACTCTTCATGTGCTATATCCTCCTTCAGAAAAATGCCCCTTCTTGATTACTGAAATCATGCGTACCTTTTTGGCAGGATTTGCTATATAGTGTAGATGGGGATGAGCAGGTAGGAGACGGTATCCTTTTGAAGCTACTTGGTCTTAAGATAGAAAACAAGGCTTATTTCACATTTTCATACGTGCGTTGTAACCGCAGGTTATTGGAAAAGCATATGCAGGAGATGCGTTTGGAGAGATCGGAGTTTTGTATTACAAGCCGCAGCCTTTCACAGTTCGGACTACTCAGCTTTCTCAACTGCTACGACTAAACAGAACTTCGCTAATGAACACAATACAGACAAGTGTGCAGGATGGACGCATTATAATGAATAACCTTTCAATGGTAAATCATTTCCACCAATGAAAAACCTCCAGTCCTTTTGTTATGTAACCAAGTTAAATACTCTATTATGCATGTTTCAGAAACTGCAAGGGGCAGGAAACGTAGGCTATGAATACCAACCCAAATGTCCATGGAAGGCTGTAAGTGGATGCTTTCATCGAGGACTAATGGATGCAGCAAGAGAAATGGGTTTCCAAGGATCAGGGGCTGGGAACGAAACAACAGATGGTAACGACTGTTGTATGCATATGGTGGATGTTGATGAAGGACCAAAAGCACTAGCAGAACAAGAAGCAAAAGCACTACAGAGTTATGGAACTGGAAGAATACTAAACGAACACAAAATAGATTTGACAGAACTAGAAGCCCCAAACCACAAGAAGGATGATCAGGGCAAACAAACAGAACACAACCGTCCCATTTCATCAAAATGCAGTGCCAAAAGTGCATCCATATGTTCTGGTTCATGCATTTCTAGCTCTTTTTGTGACAGGAAGGCAAAAGGCTTGACCAAGTACAGAGTCACTCTTCATATGGAGTCTCAAAACAGATGTACATCACAAAAACAACTAGGCAAATTGGTCGTCTTACCTGATTCCATAGAAGAACTGCTCAGAATTGCCAGTAAGCACTGTTTCAGCTCAGTAAATTAGTTACAAAAACCTAAATTTTTTAAACAACAGCACGGCTCATTAAATTGTTTAAAATACATGCCAAACTACTAAAGTGAGAGAGAATTTTACTCGGTGCATGCAAATTTTCTTAAATGTTCTCTTTCTTACAGTGTATCCTAATGGTCATTGTGACTTGCAGGTGAAAAGTTTGGCGGACATAAGTTTACAAGCATTGTCAATGCCGAGAATGCAGAAGTAGACGATATATTTGTCATTCGAGATGGGGATCATCTGTTTTTTCGTCAAGGTCACACTGAAAATTCAAACTGAAAAATGACCTAGGACTACTCTTGAAGAACTAATGTAAGCCGTGCAGAAAGCTATAGGGCATGAGCACGTGTAAAATTTAAGCGTAACAAATGATAGTATGCACATCAGTTGGTTGAGCTACTCTTCAACAACCTGTAAAGTGAGAATAAAATACATGAAAGTGTAACAATTCAATCACAAGTTCTTGTAATTTGCTATCTGAGCACCTCTAGAGCCAGAAATGATACAGGAAATGTAGTAATTCAGTCATAATATCATAATTCAGTCAGAAACTTTACCATGTAATCTCTTCTTGGGGCAAAACCCCCATCCACGTGTAGCTATGGAAAATTTTTTGATGATATCAAGTTACACTGAGTTATGAGCTACATACAAAGGGATTCCAGAAAGTTGTCTTTCCTTTATAAACTGGAACACAGATGTATCAACTTGTCGTTTGCACAAGGACTGGGAGAAGTTACCACCAATGTTTTCTGCTAACCTCTGTCATGGTTTCCGTTTGAATAACATATATGATAAAGCCATGTAAAATGAACCGATGTAGCTTGAATGAGCTGGAAGGCCATAGTAATTCTCCAAATAATATGAAGTATCAGGCCCTCTCATGTGCTTTCAGTATAGGAAAGGGATGAGCTTCTGAGTTAAAGACAAACTTATCCAAGGGAATAACAGAGCTGTCCCCAAAAAGCAAGTACAAGTACTTCAGGGTCTCCCCCAAAAAGAATGTTTCCATTTTGTCTGTTCTTTGAGGAGGAAGCACTGTGACATCGTGTAAAGAACTGTATCCACCAGAATCAACCTTCGTATACTTCTCAAATGCTTCAAAGATCTGCCAGCCCCACTCGCGATATCTGCAATATCAGGCTTTTGAAATGAGAAGCATGCTTATTCATAGAAAGATAGTGCTCCTAGTTTTGCAGTCTACATAATGCAGTTAAAGAAGAAAAATAAGATGACTGAGCATACTTTGAATCTTCTGTGATACGATACAAGACAAACAGTGATTCTACAGTTTCTGGGCGCAAAAGATTATGACGATCTGCATGTTTGATAATTATGTCATTGACAAACTTTGAACTTTTGTTGCCACCATCAAGACCTTCTTCAGCATAATCCTGCTCAATGCATGACCGAATAAGAAAAGAATGACTTTTTCAAAGGAAAGAAGGAGTTACAGAGTCCAATAAAGGTAAACTAACCACAGTATGAAAGTATGCTATTTCAGGGGCGAGACCAGTAGAAGTTACTGAATACATCTCAAAGCAAGTCTTTGCCAAATCTTCTGCAAGCTTTAAATTTTCAAGGTCTTCAAAATTGAGCAAATTTTCCTTCATTGCCATTCCCTTTGTGAAGCCCTTAGTGGCTCCAAGAGCAAGCGTACCTGGCAAAAAACATACCTGGAAAAGGCAATAGATATTCTAATAAATGTCCATCAAAGAATAGACACAAATGAGTGATGTTGAATTCTGTAGTAGCAACCATAAGAAACACGTCAAAGTTTACATGCATTCAATGAGCAAGTGTACTAAAATTGAAAAGCAATACCATTTTGTTCACATATTATGGGTTTACTGTTTATATGTATTAGTAACTAATTACGTAAATGAAAGACCACATGTACTAGCTAGTTTAAGACAATAAGGAGAAAGCACCAAGTACCAGGTGATCCATCTTTGGACTAAAATCTCCCTTAGGCCCATAAGGAAGTTCTCCAACAAAAACCAGTTGGTTGGGGATTGATTTCCGGACAAGCAAGTGCCTAACACCCTTCATTGCTTCATTATACATGTCGTAGAGATATGTAAAATTGCCAACTTTATTAGTCCTCTGCTGAAGCCAAACTTTAATTAGGTATTCATAATAACTGTCACCACGAGATCCCAATCTAATATTTTCGCCACTAAATTCACCAGAGTCAGGGCTGCAATCAGAAAGATAAGAATATAAAAAACAAGCTTACTATTTACTTAAATCTGCTAAGAAAAACTTATAGTACATGATGTTCACAGATTATCACAAAATTCACAAAGAGGATGAATTCCATGATAATGGTTAGAAGTATCCCACTTTGAGAATTACAAATGTCTTTTACCAACTGTGAAATGAGGTGAAGAGAAACATTCCATTAGGAAAAATGAATGCTGCAAGTAACTTAGCAAAACAATCCCCTTTTGGCCCATGGATTATCTTAGAAAAGGATTTTCTTTATAGTTTGAAAAAACAGAACAAATTGGATACAAGATAAAAAGGAAATAATTGAGCCTAAGTAATAAGAAATATAGCTGACAAGATGTGAAACAACAGCTCCTCTAAACCACAACATTCACAAGGCAAATAGAGATAGAGCTAATGGAAGTAGAAGGGAACGGATCACCCATCAATCACAAAAATAAGGTACAGCCCTTACTAAAAAATGGAGTTGCTTTGCCTACATAATTTCAAGACATGGTGTAAAGTAGTCAGCGGCAAGATAATAATAGCAGAGAACAGGCTTCAAACTTGTATTTTTACCTATTGCACTCAAGAAAAGTTAAGTGTGCCTAAGCCATATTTTCTCCTACTATGGCAATTCGGATAAGCAAATTTATTATAATACTCTGGTAGCATAAACCATCATAGATATAGATTAAGTGCTTCAATTTTACAAGTTGTGAGAAATTGCCTGTTTTAAACAGTACAAAATCAAAGAATAATCACTATCAAAATATATGACTTTAAGGAGGTCGAGTGAAAGTGCATTTAGTTAACTCATAAGAGTTGTGAAGTTACAAGCAAATATCGAAGACACAATGAATATTCTTTGGAGAAAACAAAATGAAACATAGTTGCGCACATTCCTGTGACCAAGAGTTCCTGCTCCAAGCTGCACCAAGACTATGCTCATAAAATGGATTCCCATAATATGTAATCATGCTAACAACCAGTAGCACATAACGTTTACATAAATGTAGAAAGATTGAATATATTAATGGCACAATGGCATGAATACAAACAAACTACTCTGGATGGTCAATCCATACCTGATGTATATAGGAACTAAACCTTCCACCTTGGGAAGAGTCCTCATATGTTCCAAAACCTTCATTGCTTCCATGCTGTACTTTGGATCACCAGAAACTGTACTGAGATAATTGAATTCAAGCTGCAGAGTAGACACTTCTGAAGTGCTACTCATTCCGCCAGGAGCTCGATGCGCTGAAGGATCGTGGAGAACAACATCACTGAATGGAATTGGAGTTGGACTAGAAGTAAACGCCAGTAGCAGCCGATCAGCCAAGTTTCTAGCAATGTCTAAGTATACATTTGATTTGGTACCCTTTTCTAACAAATTTGACCCTTGTTCACCTCCACTCAAATGATATGCACTCAACAGACCACCCAAGACACGTATTGTAGTTTCAAATAAATTAACTTGGCCTTTCTTGCTAATCCTATCCAAAAGGTGTGTTTCAACCCATGAACCTGCTTCAGAAACAACTTCTTTGGCACCCATAATCATAGCAGTATCAAGTGCATCAACCACAGTAGCTCCCAGACCCCCTAAACCGTCCACTCCCCCCCTACTGACTGGCATGAGTTCATCATAACCCATTGCATACTTTTTATAGCCATCCCATGCATGGAAGAAAGCCTCCTTGACCTTTTGCTGCCTTTTAGGCCATGTCCAATCAGTATCTTGACCACTGTTCCGCACTTCATCAGGTGGTAGACGAGGAGGGAGCCTCGGTGGTTTTCTCAAGAATCTAGAAAACCTGCTGCTGCCTTTTGCAGCAACCTTCATTTCTTCACTAGCATTCATGCCACTACCTTGTCCACCAGCAATAGACTGGGGAACGCTTGCATGTGTGAGCAGCAGATATGCCAAACCCAAGATCATTAATAACATTAGAAACTTCCCTGTACTACAACTCATACATTCACGCTTTAAATTGCTGGTGAGAAAGGACTGCGAAATCACCTGCCACAGAAAGGGTTCAAACATAAGAAATCCGTCTTGATAAGAAATTTCACTGATGCAGCCAAAAATGAAAGATCAAAACTGAATGTCCTTAATTTACCACTATAATTATGCCAACGCAATTGAAGAACGAAACATCAACAAAATGACAAGATGCTATCAAATTCACGGAGCTAGGACATTGGCGTATAATTCGACAAGGGAAATAACCAAGGATCTGATAAAAATACAAGAAAAGGGAAAAAACCTTGGAAAAGGAGCGATGGCGGAACTTGGCGTTATCGTAGTGGACATCTTTCATGGAGTAAGGCAACGATTTCGACATCGTCCGTCAGATTAACCTTTTATCCTGCAATGATCTGTGCTATCCTACCACTCTCCCTTCCCCCGAGAGAGAGAGAGGAAGAAAAAGGAAGAACTGGAAGAGTTTGTTGAGTGTGGATCCAGCGGAAAAATTCCCGAGAAAGTGAGGGAAATTAGAACGAAAATGAGAGAATATGTTTAGTTATGGGTATACGATTTATTTACGGGACCAGAAGTCAACAGAAACCGCAAGCGAGAGGGTGGAGGGGCATAACTGTCCACGTCCCGGCACGTTTCCCTTAAGCGTATCTCAAGGGGCTGACCGAATTCATTTGGTTATAATAAGATCTCATTATTGTTTTTCTTCTTTTTTCAAATTTAGTTTTTGTTTTTAATTTTAGTTTATTCTAAGTT
>JANKYE010000002.1:33944483-33956685 GCA_032467995.1 Erythroxylum dillonii
TGACTGTTTGTAATAACTGAAAATGATGGTATTAACTGAAAATGTTTATTGATGAACGTGGGCTCAAATTGCTTCCTATTTTCCACGCACATGAGTGTAATGAAATAGTAAATGGCTCTGATGAAATGAATGTTTTAAAGCAAAAAGTTTATACTGAGTTCTACTGACTGATGTAGTACGTCACCCTCACGGGGCACGGACTCAGATATCACCAATGATGTCGGGTTCGGGTCACGTGGGAGTGAGGTGTTACACTAAAGCTTTTGTTACAATCTTTAAAGACAAGCTCAACAAAATGCAACACTCTTTTTATTTAGATCATATTAATAAGAAATTTCAGGCTGAAGCTAACAAAGTAATGTTTGAGTTTACTAAGGCCTTAGAAGTCCAATTCCCAATACTGAAACAAAGATCAAGGATGCATTGGCTTCAAGATAGAGATAAGAATACTTCATATTTTCATAAATCCCTCCTTGTATGGAAAAATGCTAATAGAATAACTTCACTAAAAATTGAGGATGGATTAATATTGTACTCTTAAAAAGAGCTACTAGCTACTGCTTTCAATTACTTCTCCAAAACTCTTGGAATTGTGGATTAGATAAATTATTTTTATTCATTATTGAATTACTTTATTTCGTTTAAAATTTCAAATGAATATGAAGCTTATCTTGAAACTCTAATCACCCTAATAGATGTTGAGAATATACAGTTTAGTTTAAAACCTAATAAAGCACATGGTCTTAAAACCCTCCGTAACTTATTTTTTCAAAATTCTTGGAATCAGATTAAAGTCATGGTTACTGATATAGTATTGAGATTGTCAAGAGAGGCTATATATTAAAGGAAATTGATAAGACTTTCATTAGTCTTATTCCCAAGATCTCCAATCCAACTATACAAGGTGACTTCAAACTTACCTCCTGTTATAATTTTATTTACAATGTTATATTAAAATTACTTACTCATAGGTTGAAGAAAGCGATTAAACCTCTAATTAATGAATCTTTTCCTTTAATGTAAGCAACTTACATTAAAGGAAGAGACATAAGGGAAAATACATTTTTAGTTCATAATTTTTTCCATAACTATAGAGCAAAAAAACTCTTTAAAGTGTTAAACTATCAAGGTGGACTTTAGAAATGCTTTTAGCTCAGTTAATTTGTCCTTTTATCCATAGTTTATATGAATTTGGGTTCCATCAAGATATTTCTTACTATTTTTGATCAATAGATTACTAACCAAATTGATCATAGGGGTAGGGGACATTAGACAAGGGAACCTTTATCACCTTATCTCTTTTCTCTCTAAATGGAAGTTCTTTCAAGACTAATCAAATGTTACCTTATATTGGAATATAAGTTTAAATATCATAATAAATACACGAGGTTAGGAATTCATAGTAGCCTTTGTTGATGATCTCCTGATTTTTTTTTCTAGAGCTGATTCTCATTCAGTTAAGGCATTGATGAATGCCTTGAAGACATTCAAAACCAAACTAGGTTTGTTTATAAACAAGGAGAAAGTTGTTTCTTTCTCACATCATCTGCTACTCATCTAGCCAATTGACTTTCTAATGACTACTATCATAGGTTTAAAAGAGAAAGACATCCCCAAATCAGGTTTGTTTATAAACAAGGGGAAAGTTTTTTCTTTCTCACATCATCTGCTACTCATCTAGCCAATTGACTTTCTAATGACTACTATCATAGGTTTAAAAGAGAAAAACCTCCCTTTTACTTACTTGTTTATTCTCATTTCTTAAAAGAGGCCATCCTTTGTTGAGTTCCTTCCTTTAATTTATAAGATATAGAGGATTATGAGGAATTTCTTATGCTGGTGCATCTGATTCTTCTTACATTGATAAAGTAGCTTAGAAAACAATCTGTCAGCCTAATAAAGAGGAGGACCTTGGAATAATTCTTTTTAAGCTCAACAAAAATAATCTTTTAATCAAAAAAAATTAAAGATTATTAAGTGATAAGGAATGGATCCAATCCTATCACTTGAACTAACAGGACTTTTAGACATGTGTTCCTAAGCATAAAGCGATAAGCATAAAGCAACTGTTGCATCATCAATCATATAGCAGGGAGTTCTTTTCCAAGAAATCCTTTACTAGAAAAGAATGCACATAATGTTACTCTCTCATCAAGAACTAGATGAATAGTATGTGTATTATGGCTGCTCTTTTGAGGTTTGTTAAATATTATTTATTTAAATTTTGTTAATTATCTATTAATCCTAGTGTGATTTGTTTCCTAAAAGCTTCTTAGTTGTTCATATTAACATCATTTCATATAATTTGAATTAAGTACAAGTCTTTGTTTAACTCCAGATGTCAAACAATGTAGGACTCTTCTTGTTTATGGATGATATATATATACATATATATAGAAAGAGAGAGATATATATAGTTATACACATACACATATTTGCAAGTTTCTATACTCACACGACTAATTTAACTTATTTTACAAATTAAAATTTAAATATTTTAGTTTAAATTATAAATCAATTTATAATCTTTTTTTCTATGAGGTGCAAAGCACAAATTCTTAAATTTTATGTTCATATTGTAACCCACTTTATCTTATATAAGGTTATATGAATTATATTACTTGAAGTTAAAAAATGATTTTTAAATTATAAATCATTTTATATAAGCAATTTTAAAAATAAATGCAAATTAAAAATAAAATTTTATTTTTGTTATTTTTTATAATTAAGTTAAGTTGAATCATTGAGTCACGATTATATATCCCAATTTTTGTGTAGGTAAAGTATTTTTTAAGATTTTTCTTCAACCTATCAGCCATTGGATCTTAACAAGTTCCAATTGAAGTTATAATAACATCCTCTATTAATTAATGTTACAGTATTTGTACATTTACATGAGAATTGTTACCTCAACATTACTTCAAACTAAGACTGCCTACATCGTTAAAACCAAATCGATTTCTTTAAACTTAAAAGTTTTGACTAATTTAAGTTATCATTAAAATTTAAAAATTACAATGTTTAGTTTAAACTATAAATAGCTTTATGTGGTCATGAGGTGACGTAACCTAACTAGTGAAAATATTTATTTTTAAAATTATTTCAAAACTTACTTATACACTTAAATCTTTTAATTATTATAATTTCGTGAAAGCAATCGGTGTGCGGATTAGATAGCTTTCTTTGCAGTGTCATTCGGGATGAGATCCTCTGGCCCAGGTACTCTGGCCCTACCCTGTGCCAGAAGATCTGAGTCATCCACTTAGGTGAGTGGTCATCTAAGTAGATGGCTCAGGTCCTCTGACACAGAGTAGGGCCAGAGGATCTAAAGTCGTGCCATTCGCCTTCGGCTTTACTTTTTTACAGTTTCCTCCTTCGGGATGTCTTACTTTCCTCTTAGAGGACATGTGTAGGGTGTTACCCCCTAGGCCCTCTGTTTAGCCCCGGTTTTATTCCCTTCAAATACAAAATATATATATATATATATATCAAAACCTAAACTACCATAACCACCGAAAGTACGAAAGTTAAATTAAATGTTTATCGTACGGAACTCTAGGTAACATGCCTGCATCTTCACGTGAAACTTCATTCAACTTTCATCAATGTCTGTGAGAGGCGTTAATTGTGTACTTTTATTAGTAGGCTTTTGTTGCTGTCTCCTTCTGAGCAGGTTGATCCCTACGTGTCTATACATATTTTGACGGCTCGTAACTGTATTTTTTAATATTTACTGCTGAAGAACGTGGAGTATTTGGACACGGTCATTTCATAAGTTTCTTAGGTGCATTCAGATGGCCTCGAAGTTCCTCCTTCTTCATATTTGATGGTGTTTCTGTTTGTGCCTTGGTTTTGTTACTGAGTTGTATGATTAGTTATTTTCGCAGGGTGGCTGGTTTAGGTTAACTTGCTGTTAAGAGCGTATTTTTGTGTCCTCTATGACACTTGTATAAAACCTTTTTGTTCATATTTCTTTTATTTATTAATTTATCTGATTTACCCCAAAAAAAATCATCAATGTCATGGAGTTTGCAGATAGCACACGTCATAAATGAATGGGATAGTCACTGAATTCGATAAGAAGAATAACTTGTATGGCTCCCAAAGAACAAGGAGGGGTAATACTCAAAAACAATATTCTATTACGTGCATTACATCATCATTCTTGGATGGAATATCTCCGATCAGAGGCACCCACATGACCTCCACATGCAAGAAAGACCAGATGGTGGTTTCACTTTGTCCATATACTGAAGCGTGCGAACACTCCGTGGAAGCGACACAAGCATTGGGGTGAGACCCTTTAAAGTTCAAACTCTTCCTTGCCGACAATCTCCACTGAGGCCCCAATACGTGCCCATTTCAGATACGTGCCCATATCAGCAAGCAATCATAAGATTTCGTGCAGATGGTGTAACCTGTACGATTATATACGTCATCCATCCCTTTTTAAGTTTAGCATTTCAGGTTGAAAATATCGGCCTCCATTTGAAGAAAGTTGGAGGACTCCAGTCCACCTGTAACTTCTTCAACATGTGTCATCAAAAACATCCAACTCGTGGCAAATGCAACTTTTTTATTTTGGTATGGTACGTTGCTCTTGCTGATTACAGCTTCATTGCATGGTTTAGACTTGGAGTGGGGTATGTCAGGATGTTGATTTTCTGGGTATTACAGGTTCATTCATTGGTTAAATCTGACTGAGTTCCTATGGATCATGTCAGGATCCCCAGTTCGTTATCTGTCTTCCGTATAAGCCAACGATTCCTATTACGTCTAAAGCAATGGAGAGTTAAATATAGGATGTTCAGTTAGAGGGGACAAGATCCTCTGTCCAGTTTTATGGTGTCTTATTGTGTTCAGTGAATCTCAGTCATTCATTTATGCGGGTCCCGTGTGGGCTCTACATAAATAAACGCGAGACCCACATAAATGAATGGCTGAGATTCACTGGACACAATAAAACACCATAGGACAAAGGATCTGAACCCCAGTCAGAGATACATAGTCCCCGATACCGACGTTTCTCCAATCTAATGTCCGGTTGTTTATTATTCTGGGTAGGATGGACGGAATTCAGATCTTCTGTCCAATTTTACTCTATCTTATTCGATATTATAAAATCTCAGCTATTTATTTTGCGGACCGTATGCAGGTTTCATACGGAATCCACATAAATAAATGGCTGAGATTTATTGAACACAATAAGATACTGTAATATTGAACAAAGACTCTAAACTCGAATGGATGAGGATCAATTTCCAGTTTAATGTTATTTGTTTTTTACTGGTAAATGATTTTATCTCGTTTGGATAAAATAATCTAATTACATACTATTTATCTTCGTTAAAATTTCAACATTTATTGATATCTTAAACTTTTAAATTAAAATTAAATATTATCTTTCATCTCATGTTAATGAATTTATGTAAATATTTTAATTATTACTTGTAATATAAATTATATTATCGTTTGAAATATAATTTTTTTGTTTTTTGAATTTAAAATATGTAATATAAATGTTACTGTTGTTTCTATTTATTATTTGTATTTATTTATTTTTTATGGTTATTTTTGTTTAGCATATATATGAACATCTTTTTTTTTAATTTTGTAGTATCTTCGAGATACATTGCACGTGTTTCAATCAAAAAGAGACTCTCTACCAAACAAGGACGTAGGTATGTTTGGCCCAAGGAGGCACTGGGCCCGGTGAAATTTTTAAAAAAAGTTAAAAATTTTTAATTATTAATTATTTTTCTATATAAAAATATAATTTTTGGGGTTTGGGCCCCCCAAAAATTTTAAAAAATTTGTTTTGAGCCCCCCTAATTCAATGATGATGATGAAGAATTTAAAATATTCTTATTTAGTTTATTTAACTTGACATTAAATAAAAATTGCTATGCAACTATAAGTGGATTAAACTCTAAATAAACTTTTATATGGAATTCCAAATGGTTTTATCTAATTTGAATATAATACAAGTACCTCAAATGATTTGACTTAAAATAAGAAGGACGTGATTAAATTTTGTCCAATTTTAATATAATACAATCTCACATAAATTATTTTATCTAATTGGAATATGTGATAAACTTTGAAATTTTTAATTGCATTTATAAATCAGTTTATCTAACTTAAATAAGATATACATTTATGTAAATATTTTAATTTAAATAAGATATAAATCATTTTATCTAATTTAAATAAGATATATATATATATATTAAGATTTGATGCGTTCTATATTATTTTAAGATAGATTATATATATAAAATAATATAGAACGCATCAAATCTTAATAAGTATAATCTTATTTAAAATGACAATATGAAACATAAATTTTATTAATATTTTTGTCCAGATTAGCTATAGTTTGAATGTAGGGATGACAATAGACTAAGTCATGTGCCTAAATTTAGGTATTTTAACGGGCCGACTCATGGGTCAAATCAGGCCCATACCACTCCGAAGCCAAATTTTTGTAAACAAAACAACAATGTATTGCTTAGAAGAATTAGATCTCGGACAGGCCTAGGTATAGGTAATTCAGGCTTAGACTTAATTAAAAAATAATTTTTTTACACATTTCATTTTAAAAAAATTAACAAGATCGGCTCATGGGTTGGTCTATTATTGCCATCCCTATTTGAATGTCTATTAAAAAAAAGCATAAATTTGAAAACAATTTTTATTTATAAAGTATTATTTATTATAAATGTGTAATACAAATAAGTTTATGTATATAGAAACTTTTAATATCTTATTTGCACTTATTCATCTAACTTGACTAAAATATAAATATTTCTAATTTTAAATTTCTTGAAAACTTATTAACTTCTTATGTAATTTAAATATATTTGAATGTTAAAATAATTCATTCAACTTTAATAAAATATAAATATTTCTAATTTTTGACTTCTACCAAAAATTCAAAATGGGATTAAAATTTATCTCTTAAGTTTCAATCAACTTGAGCTATTTAAATAGTATTAAAAATATTCTTATTCCTGTAGATTCTACCATGCAAGTCTAAAATAAAATTATACAATATGTTAAGTGTATATATAAAATTTTGATTTTTGGAAAAATTCTTACAAAAATCAAATCGAGCGTTTGTTCTTTTGTTTGATTTAGCTTGCATCTTCTAAATTACCATTTAATATAAAAATAAAAAGTATATAACAAATGTTTCTCTATTTTGATGTTAAAGAAAATCACTTATATTAAATCCTTGAAAATTAATATGAACCTTATTAATTTGAATTATCTTTAGAATGGGCTTCACTTATTTTTAGAAAATTAAAATTTTATATGAAGAATAAAAGACAATTTCTCATATTGTTACACTTATTTTTAAAATTAATTTTATTATAATTATCATGAACTATTATAGAAGATCTTTTATTATTAAAAATAGGACTCGCCAATAAAAAAAGTTTAATACACACTAATACATTACTATATCATTAACATAATGATTAATTAGTTAACAATTCATATTAAAATAACTTAATAAGTTTTTATTATAAGACATTTTTAATACACTAAATTGTTTTATTAATGCAAACAATGAAAATAATATTTGATACAAGTGAAAATAGGTGGGGATGGTAATGGGCTGGCCATGGGCCACCTCCTGTCAAGTTTTTTAAAATAATTTTTTAAAATTAAGAATATAGAATATTTTATTTTTTAATTAAATCAGAGTCTAGGTTGTCCAAACCCAAACTTACCTAAGACCCAACTCTTCTAAGTAAAACCATGTTTTTTTTTAAGAATAATTGGACCTCAAATTTGTCTAAGCCTAGGCCTAGCCATAAATCGACCCATTAAAAATAACTAAATTTAGGCTTATGGGCCAAAAACTGCCATCCCTAAAAATAAGACCCCTTTTTTTACCCCTTCAAGTAAAGATTATCTTTTCCAAAAAAAAAAAAAAAAGAAAACGCTATCTTGTATAGTATTATACATTTTTATCCGTAATAGAATCTATGACTGACTTTTGATTCTCTAAACTAACATTTTAAATAAAATAAAATGGATTAAAACATTTATTTAGAACATTTTAAAAAAAACAAAGGCGCATGAAAAAGTTGAACCGTAAAAAACTTGAACCATTCAACTTTTCAGTTTAGTTTTTAATCAATTTATTAATTAATCATCAATTTTTATTAATTGATAATTTCTTATAAAAAATAAATAAATTAATTTTTATTTAGCAATCTCTTTTTTAATTAAACTTCAAATTCTTCGTAAATAAGGACAACTTTTTTAATTATATTTCAAATTTTACACGAATTTTTTTACAAATATTTAAAATTAAATTGAGCTTTTGTTTTTAACAGATGAAGAAAAATAAAATTAGTTAAAATTTTGGATAAGTTGATCCAACACGACTTTACAATTTACGCCTAGAAAAGGCTGCTACTGTAAACTCAAATGGAAGAGTTTTACATAAACTTGAAAACATATTACAAAAGGACAGCATTCTAGGAAATGTAGAAGCAATATCTACTGTTGACGAGGATAAGATCTAAATTGGGTGTGTGAGCGTGGAAGAGAATCACCACAAGCTGGAGGTCGTTAAGGAACGTAAGGAATCAGGACACGAACACTAGATTCTTTGCGACATCTGATACACCCTATACCTCCACGTTTCACGTGTACAGCACCAAGGCCCCCATTCCAAAGGAAGCATGTAAGGCAAGGCATGACATGTCCACTGCTCCTCTTCCGCCGCTCTGACTCTGTCGTAGGATAACTGTCCTTTAAGTAGCTGCCCCACATGACCACGGTGTGCTCCCGCTCCCGCGGCCGCTGCTCTTGCATTAATAAGCCAAAAAGCTTGCTGTCAATTTTGAAGTTCTCTGAACCTCGACCTCCTTTGACGTTTGCAAAATAATACCTTGAACCAGCAATGAATTAATTCCTAATTGATTAACATCCTCCCTTACCTTCTTGCTATCAAGTACTTTAATGATTCTGAAGGAAGTTGCTTGCCTAATCTTTAGATCATGTCACAAAATTTGGATGATAATACTAAACAGTTGATTAATTGAGATAAGAATACTATAAATATCCCATTTTCAGAAAAACAAAAGAACTATAAATATCCCTTAGTCACGGACAAGTCGCATCAAGGAAAAGTATATTAGTTTTCCGAGATGATCTGTGGTCAAATTCTAGGGTCACCACTCTTTCAAACTGACCATGAAGTCTTAGTAGTAATAATGTGCTAGAGATGTCTACTTCGGTGGCAATCATTCTAGACCAACAGCTTATATTGACCACATAAAAACCGTGTTTTATTGCTAGCTATATCATCCCTCCCTGTCTATCCAACTACAGCTAGCCATCATTTCTGAATAGAAGGCAAAGCAATGATTTCTTGCTCATAAGCTAGAGATGCGTCGCTAAAGATCTCAGTGGTATTGCCTTTATATCATGGTCATTGATTGTAGCTCCTTCGTGATCGGCCAATTTCAGGTCCCTACATATATAAGGAATTGACTACAGGTGAATTAAGAGATATTCACATGATCTTTGGAAGAATGACAACGAGCACGCCTATTAAATCAGGTACCAAATTGGACTCTAGATTTTATAGTAATAGATCCTACACCGATGTTAGCTAGTCTTTTCTCCTATGATGAGAGATCACGAAAGAACTCCTAAGTCTAATTATTGGAGTTGCTAAGGGTAGTGATGGCTTGATTTGAATGAAAACAACATATATTGTCCAAGATAAAAAAAAGATGGTTGAGCAATGTTTTGGGAACATTTTACTAGCATTACAATAAGTTCATCGCATAGCTGAGGGAGGATGTATAATTAACATCTTCTGCTCAATTCTACTAGTGCTCTAAATCTAATTAGGTATATTCTTACTGTATCAGAAGAGGCAAAATGGGATAAGGCGATCAATAGCGAATCACTATTCATTCGTACCCTTTCTGATGTTTGTAAATTGTCTTTTTGGGAATAGGAATGAATCATTTCTGCTGATGACAAGTGGAAGCGAGCTAGTTGATCCAATTCGATAAGAACAACCTTCATAGCTGGTGGTATCGTCACTTGTACAAATTATAGTGTTCATGTTCAAAATTTTTTGATCCAGTTTAAAACTTGGTCAAACTTTGAGTCATTTCAACGGATTTATGAGTGACTAATCAGTGGTTTTGACGTAGCAGTCATCAAATTGGACTTCTAAAGGAGCAAGTAATGCTTAACCAACAAGGATACCAAAAGAAAATGTCCACAACACATCATGATAATGGTCTTTGCTTAATTTCAATACACTTATTTAGGGTTTTAGAAACCATTAATGGCAGGTTGATTCCTAAGGATCTCTTTGTCTTTGCCTAGAAGAATTTGGTTTTCTTTTTCAATACTACCACGAAAGACAGGTGCCATAGTTTTTCCAAGATATGCTCAAATTGGGAAGTGACTGACTTGATCCTTATCTACTGAAAGCTCCCTCTTACCTTTAATTAATAATCTGTTATCACCCCACCAATATTGTCTGCTAAAATTGGGTATGAATGCTCTACTCCATTATAAATAGCTATATTACAATGATGTGTGAACTAGAATGCACACAAATTTACTGCACTAGCCTTTTAATTATTTACCATAGAAAAGCACTTCTAAATTATTGGAGAAAGTTACTTTTCCATGGGTTAATATAAAATACATACCATAACATATCATCCTGTTCTAAATAAGAAAGACATATGATTAATTGATACAGAACAAGTTAACACTTTTATAAAAAAAAACAAACAAGCCTCATCTTTTTACCATGAAACATCGGACCACATGTTCTACTCTATGATATATACATATGCTTGGAATCTTAGCTGGGTAAAAATCTTCGTTCCCCTGATATTTAGCTGTGTTATACCGAACCGAACTAATTAAGCACTTCCCAACAAGATAACTGGTGCATTGAACTCAGCATTAATGATCAACAGATGGGAGCCATGTATTCAAGTCCCTAAAGTTTAAAATGAATTTGCATTCCATGTCATTCTTGTCCAATCAAAAGGCGTAGGTGGCCTACAAAGATCACGATCTATGTGAGCCGATCACCAATGCCCTAAATAGTTTCACCTACACACTCATTATGTAAGTGTAATTATCAAGACTTAGAAGACGACTTTATCTCCTTAGGTCTTGCACTTTTGATTTCGATGCCTTTCAAGATGGTGAAAGTACTAGGATCTTAGGGACCTATGTCTACAAGTAATGATGATGGATTCGTGATGACTCATAGTACTTTCGCGATCTTGGAAACTATTGATAGTAGCTACCATATTCTTACTTTTCCAAAAGCAAACCAGATTGTCAAAGATACGATTGATTGCTCCTAGAAAACACAAATATTATTATGGATATTATTCTTGGATTACATCTGCTTGCACAGAAAATTGATACATCATGTACGCGAACTTATAAAAGAATGGTAGTATTGATCAAGTGTTTTAATTTGGGGCAATCTTTTCAAAGAAACTTGTGAAGTGAAAATTAATTGAATGGCTAAGTGCACATCAAGAATGTTACGAGACAATAGTGTCAAAGACAACTACGAAAACGTGATTTCAGGTCATTAATACTCAACATGTAGTGTGTAGGTGAACTGAAACCTAACAATAATTAAGTAATTGAAACGAACATACCTAGTTCCTTAGAGTGTCATACGGTACAATGGAATTATTCTACTCGTTGTTTTTAAGGGCTTAATGACAATAGTAATGTTTTCTTCTTCTTCTTTTTTAATGAAAAGGAGAGAATAAATTAAGCATATTACATGACTAATTTCGGAAAACAAATCTCAAATATGTCCTCTAATAAAAATGAGAGGCATCCTATAAGTGTAATATTAAAAATGGCAGTTCCAAAATTAAAATGAATGGTGGCGTTTGCCAGCTAATCTGCACATCAGTTATCCTCTTTATAAAAATGCCGAGATTTAACTATTTGATTTCGAGCAAGCATCTCGTTAATACTAGATTAGAGATTTGTGAGATAGTGTCCTTTTAGTAAATGAGGATAGGACAATAGCCACCGCTAAAGAGTTCGTTTCTAATTTAATACGACAATAACTAAAATCTCAAGCAAGCTTTAAATAAGGCAGAACTTTCCAAAGTTTTGCAGAAGTGGGAGAGTACTAGTTAATATTTTTAATAAATCCATT
>JANKYE010000002.1:33958480-33972286 GCA_032467995.1 Erythroxylum dillonii
AAATATGCATAAAAAGTCACAAACGACACTTATTTTGAATAATTAAAATTTCTCTAAAACGACACTTATTATGAATCGGATGGAGTATTTATTTATGTGGGTTTCGCATGAGACCCGCGTGGGACTCGCAAAATAAATAGCTGAGATTCTATGAAACAGACTAAGACAAAGCAAAACTGGACAGAAGATCTGGACTCTACTTCGTCATAGCTGATTTCTGTTCATGTATTGCCTCCATTGCGTTCTGTTCATGCGTTCTCACTCTAATCTTACCCTATTATACATTCAATTCAATATTATTTTATTCGATATAATTTTTACTACAAAATAATGTCGTATCAAATATAAAATAAGGTTGAAACAAAATAACGAGAAAGTAATATTGGAACCTTATCTAATGCCTTCATTGCACTTATTATATTTCTCCTATGTCTACTTCATTATTTTAATGATAAGTTGTGAACTTCATGAGATATTTTTATTTTAAATGTTGACCTGTTTATCTCAATAAAATAATATAGTAGTAAAGTATATGCATTTTTAAATTATTATCAAGTTAAAAATACATCGTGTTAAGAGATTATAATATTTAATAAGTATAGTACAATATTTTAGATAAATTTGTAACACATTTAGTTAATTTTCTGAATTGAGATAATTATTTTAGTATTTAAATTCCATTTTTCAGATTTTTATTTTAAATAATCTTCTCAAAGAAAATGGTGGATTACAAGTCATAATGTTTGAGACATAAAAGTGGGTGACAAAATAATTCTTAAATAATTTATAAATAAAGATTTTGAAAAATCTTGTTTGATATTATAAATTTCATTCTCTTAAAATTAGAAGAAGACACTTGTTATAATTTGTTTATTGTTAAACTAAGATTCTCATTTATTGATTTATTTTTAATAGTTCTCTTGAAATTTATTTGCAGTTTTATGTTTTGCATCAAGCAAGTATAATGCTTTGTTGCAAATCTTTCAAATATTATTAGGATAAACTCAGGCATATTAAAAGAGTTGTACTTAAAAATATGGATGATAGACATAGCATTTCAACACTACTTTATATAAAAGACTAGAATAGTTTACTGCCACTCTAGTAGTTGGTATCAACTATAATATGAAGTTTCCATAACATGATATGTCCTTATTCCTTAGTTTATGAAGTATTATACTTACAACTAGAATACGAAAAGGATAAACCTAATAGTAAAGTTCTTCTAATTAACAAATTAAATCATAATTTATCTTTTCCAATCGGTAAAAATGAAGGATATATAATAAAAATTAATCTCTTGTTTAGTTCCTTAGATATATAGTCATTTAATGTACAAAATAAATGAAACTTACTATTAAAAATTGGTAAGTGATTTAAAATAAAGAATAGTGTGTATTATCAATTTAAGCAGTCATCTTTTGTCTTTTTATTTTATTGTTTTCCCTCACATTCTTTGCTACATCTAACATAATGAGAAGTATTATTACCTTGGTTTTCTTTAATAAGCATATGATTATATGCATTTATTGGTATAGGAACAAATTATCAAACTCTCTACTCTTTGATGTGACTAGTTTTATTGATAATTCTAGTTTTTTTGTCACTTATTAAGAATCCTAGTTCCATTACACATGATCTTGTTATCGATTTCAGAAAGAATCAACTTAATTAGCCAATTTTTTATAATGTGATTTAAATTCATATTGATTTTTGGTTATGATAGTATGAATTAAAGAATGTTTCACCAAAAATTAGCTCACATTTATTCAAGACAACATGACAATTATTTAATCTAGTTTGAAATTAACTCACATTTATTCAAGACAACATGAACATTATTTACCACTTCAATTGAATAGGAAGCCTAAGATTTTTAAACAGGAGTGAACTCCTCTTAAAACTTGTAATAATTGTCACATTTAGCAAAAGTCAAGAGGCTAATTTTTTCATATTAATTGAAAGATTGGATAGAGATTCAAACTCAATGATCGTTGATGTCAAAATTTAATCAATTTAAGATATTTATGAGAAAACGTTAATAAATTATTCACGAATGATAAAATAGGCAAATTATCTATAAAATATCTAGAGTGAAATTTGAAACCACTTGAATTGAAAATAGTCATTTTAAACATCAATAAAAAAAATCCTAACTAAGCACAAACAAATATGGGGCAAAGGGTCCCTTTAATAAAGTCCTCTTCCTCTTAAAAAAAACTTGATATTAGTGGTATCTGTATTATTAACCAAAGACCTTTCCTAATAGTATAACTATTAGAAGTATAAATAAAGGTAACTTTTATATTAAAGGAGAAAGGGTGAATTAGTAGTCTTAAATGAACCAATTGATAACTTGAAAATAAAGGTGGAATGATACATTTTGAGGGATCCCAAGTGAATAAAGTATGATAATTGTTACTAAAAGAAGAAGTATTAAAGGAGGACTAACTCTTACCAAGAAAGAAAGGAATAAAGTTGATGTTGATATGTCTCATTATGATTTCCAAAAATACCTATAAGAAAAGGTTAAAAGGTAAATTATGATTCTTTAAAACATTTTATTGGAAGCGCAAATAAAATCCTTATGTTCCAAGCCACAATAGTGATTTGGAGGGAAAGGCTCTAGCAAAAGAGTCTTTCTTGTGAATATGCCAGACACTTTGCCTCTTCTTCTTACCAGTAAATGCAACTTTTATGAAATTATGATTATGTAGATTGAGTGCTATAAGGGTGCTGGAGACCTTTAAATTTGAGTCAATTTGATATATATCCTTAAGTTGGAACATCTCTAAAATATCACCCTTATTTGAAGGCTAAATTATATCAACAACACAATATGCAAAAGGTGTAAGAAGAATGGAATCGCCCATCTCTTTAAAGGAAATCATGGATTCATGAGAACCATAACTTTCAAGGAGTAGGGAGCTACCAATGAACTTAGCATGGTCACTTTTAAAATAACTTACCATTTGGATTTTAACAATTTCTTTTATTTTCCTAAAATTTTCTAATGATAAGGAACACTCATATTTCCTAAAATCAAATTCTCATCTTTGTTCATCTTATATATTTTGATAGTATCAATTAACTCTTTATTAAGGCTAACCTTAATATATAATCTGGCATATCCTATTATTTTATTAAAATAGTTAATGCTATGAAAATTTATCCATATAAAGGAAAAAAGATAGATTAAATCTATCTAATTCAACTCCAAGATACTACATCTTTAAGAAAATCAGCTTCCCTTAAATATGTTAAAGACTAAATTTAAGAATCATATATAAACCATAACTAGAGTTAAAAAGGAAGAGATCATATTCATTAATGAATACTTCTTTTAAGCTAAACTTAGCTCAAGCCTAAGATGTCTATTTGTTAATCAATGGAAAGAGTGACCTCTTATCTAGGAAAAAAAATCACCAACTAATATTTTTCATTTATTCGCACTTTTTCTGAGAGTTATCAGAAGAGAAAAATGATGGTTTCATTATTACAAGATTTTCGGTGCAATGAATCTAAGTAAGGAGTTTGAAAGCTCCTTTCCAAGAACTTTAAACTACACAATCTTAAAAGCAGACATTTGAGAGGAAGATTTCAAAACAAGAAGAGGAGGTCAAAAATCTTTAATAGATGGAGGCAAAAAAACAATCCTTAAACAAGAGATAACAATTGTAACAATGAAAGAAGGAATAAAGAAAAAGAAGATAAGACATGTATAATTATCGAATGGGGATTAAAAAGATAAAGTATTGAAAGAATAAAAGATGGATGACTAAAGTAAGAAAAAAATGTAGAGATATAAGGGCCATAAAAAGGTATAAGAGATAAAAATTACGAAAGAAACATTATAAAAAAAGAAAATATTATGAGAATTAGAGAAAGTTATTGTAAGTATTAGAATTTTTAATTGTAAGTAGAGTGTAGAGTCTATTAATAAGAATTAGGTTTAGGTTCATCCATTGCTAAAATGACTAGAACTAGTAATTTGGTTAGTTGACCCTTATCATTTATTAACTCTTTAACATTTTTATTTTTAATCAATGTGAAATACTCTAACACTCCTCCTCAAGTGTAATTGAAATTGGATATTCAATTGTCACTTAAAATAAACATAGGAGTAACCAGATTGAGATGCTGAGATTGGACATCTAGACGGATAACTGAAAAATTAAGAATTCGGACTAGACATACTCTAATACTATATTAAAATTTTTAAATATGGGTAGAGTGTAGAATATATTAACAAGAATTAAGCTTGGGTCCAATCATTGCCAAAATGACTAGAACTAGCCATTTAGTTAGTTAGCTCTTACATAGCGTGATTATTTGTAAAGTTATATATATATATATAGAGAGAGAGAGAGACATTTTTGTTAAAAAATAGTTAATTTTACTTTTCCCATATCAATTTGGTAGAGTATTTCAAATTAATTAAAATAAATTAAAAAAAGTTCGGACCAGAATTTCATAGAGTTATATTTGTTAAGAAAACTTTTTCACAGAAAATAGATACTAAGAGAGACCAACCCTGTGGTTTCATTTCCACAAATACTTAAAGGTCCACAGCAAGTCAGCAATACACGACTTGCCTATACTAAGTTATAATAAGTTGTGTGGATCCAGAAGTTTCCTCACTTGTATCAAAGGCAAAATGAAAAAGTTAAGTTGATAGAACTTTTGTAATGGTGTTTCTACAGGAGACGAGTTGGTCTTCTTGGTATGCAACTATGCCACCAAGGTAGGTCTGATTTCCTTCATGCTCTCATCTGAAAAGGAAGGACGTCAGGCTGAGATAGACATCAGACAGCAAACAAGTAAAATATATATTTGAGTCAAAGAGTAACACTTTTTTTTGAGTAAAAGAGTAACACTTTTTTCATACTTATAATATAAAAAATATAAAAAATATATACATTTGTTAAATATTTAAGATTAATCAGGTTAAATTTCTAAAAGGCCATAATTGAGAGTTAACGTTTAAATAGAGAACATGAACTTGTGCTTCGGTTGGCATATCTTAAATCTAAGTTACAATCAATCTTTGTTTGTCTTCGATCTCTTATAAAAATTTATTTTATAAATTATCTTATTGATATATAGGTTGAAAATTCACAAAGTAACTCCGTTAAGATTTATTGATTAAATATTTCACGAGATTAAAATTTATAGCGAAAAAACTTTTCTCAATCGTGTAGTCTCTTACTACTATTTATCTAAATATCGGAAAAAATAATTTATATTTTAATTTTAAATTTGATTTTAAAAAAATTTTTTTACTCTTTTTTATATTTTATTATTTTTCTTTTTTTAAGAAACATTACGTATCTATCAGTACCTCAATGGTAAATTAATGTTTTGAAGCATACACGTAGAGCCACATGGGCGCCTCTGTCCCTCCCTCTCGTGCATTTAGCCGTCTCTCCCACTTTACTTCGTCTATTTAATCCCACCACCCTTTTCTTCTACTACTCACACACTCACAATTCCATTTCCCTGTTCACTCTGTTTCTCTCTTCCTCTGTAACTCAATACCAGAAATCATGGTGGTTCTCTCACAGAGAGGTTTAGACCAGTTCTCTTTTATCAACACATATAATCCCACGAGCTTGTTCACCCAGATTCCAGTGATAGATTTTGCAGACCCTGATGCCAAGACTCGCATAGTGAAAGCATGTGAGGAGTATGGGTTCTTCAAGTTGGTCAATCATGGAGTCTCATTGGACTTCATTACCAACTTGGAAACTGAAGCTCTAAACTTTTTTAACCTCCCTCAGTCCGAGAAGGACAAGGCCGGCCCTCCTGATCCTTTTGGCTATGGTAACAAGAGAATTGGCCCTAATGGTGACGTTGGTTGGATTGAATATCTCTTGCTCAACGCCAACCCCCAAGTCACCTCCGAGAAAACTCTCGCTGTTTTTCGTGAAAGCCCACCTAATTTCCGGTAACGGATTCAGCAGACACTGAATTACTATCCTTCTCCCTTTTTTGTCATTGCGTTGGATTCATTAAGTGTACTTGCCTATTTCAATGCAACGTACTAGATGTCTTAATTAACTTTTGTTTTTGGTTTTTGTATGGAGCTGTTGTAGCTCTGCTGTGGAAGATTACATATTGGCAGTAAAGAGAATGACTTTCGAAGTGCTTGAATCGATGGCTGATGGATTGGGGATTGAGCCAAGGAATGTGTTAAGCAGGATGTTAAGAGACGAGAAGAGTGACTGTTGTTTCAGGGTAAACCACTATCCACCATGCCCAGAACTTCAAGCATCGAGTGGCAAAAATTTGGTTGGGTTTGGGGAGCACACCGACCCTCAGATAATTTCTGTCCTAAGATCCAACAACACAACTGGCCTGCAAATCTGTACCAGAGATGAGACTTGGGTTTCAGTCCCACCTGATCAGGCATCTTTCTTCATCAATGTTGGAGATGCTCTACAGGTAATGCAAACGTTGTTTGTTTGTTTTTGTTGTTTTTCTAACAAAAGTTTATTTACTTGTACTTATTGATCTCCGTAACGCATTTTGTTGGCTCTTCTTTTACTTGTGTGGCACCGTCTCTGTCTCTGTCTCTGTAGTGGTAGCTTACAGTTAGTATAGAAGAATCTTGCTTTGAATTCTCATTGATAGACTTCTATTGGTCCCACCTAATTTGGCTATAGAATGTTATCCCTATGATATAATATTCTTTTCTATATTGCATGTTTATTGTATGCAGGTGATGACTAATGGAAGGTTTCGAAGCGTGAAGCATAGAGTTTTGGCCGACCCAGTGAAGTCAAGAGTTTCCATGATCTATTTCGGCGGTCCACCTTTAAGTGAAAAGATAGCACCTTTACCTTCGCTCCTCGAAGAAGGAGAAGGCAGCTTGTACAAGGAATTCACTTGGTGTGAATACAAAATATCTGCCTACAAATCCAGATTGGCCGACTACAGGCTCGGCCAATTTGAGAACTAAAGACAAATAAAAGCTGTGGTGGTCGACTTCCCATCCCTGTTTTAGCAATAACATAGGGTTTGTTTGGGTCTTTTCTCTTTCCATATAGGAGCAGTACCTTTTTCCTTTCGTGTGTTCCTGTCTGCTCTGGCTTACTTTATGTAGCTGCAACTATCCTTCTCAAATCAATGCAAGTTTATCATCCTTATCTCGTCATGTTATAATACTGTTTAAAAGCCATCTTCCAATGGCTTCACATCTTCTGTTCCAATTATCTCGTTTTAACTTTGTTTTTGTTCTCAAATGACTCAAATTAATCCAAAGCTTATCATTATCATGTCGTCATGTTATAATACTGTCTCAAAACTAGCTTCAGATCTTTTGTTATGATCTAATTATCCTATTCTAATTTTGTTTTTATTCTAAAACGATCCAATTTTAACTATTTTGTTTTAATCTTAAAACGACCTCGTTCTAATTATCCTGTTTTGATCTTAAAACGATACGTTCTCCGTTAGAATTAGAACGAAAGACCTGTCGTTTTAAGATTAAAACAAGATAACTAGAATTGAACACCTAAACTTTATCGCATTAAGATTAAAACAGGATAATTAGAACCGAAGATCTAACGCTAACTTGACATTTCTTTTCCTTCATCTCATTACTGTTCAATTCTGATCAGTGAGCCACCTAGAAGCCGTGAGTGATGGGGTTTAATCATGGTATCACAGTGTACTTAATCCAGTTATACAGTAACATTTGAACAGTATCAGGAAGTGACAGGACTTATATTTTTCTGAAGATAAATGATTGTTCCATTAAGACATCCATTTATGCGCATGGTTTTTAACTAGAGTTGGCCCTGTAACTACTCCACAATAAAAGGCAGCGGCTAACAAGCTTCTGACAGGGAAATGCGTAAATAGACTCGGGAGCCGGGTCGCTCTCCGAAGGACCATCCTAATGCACTTCACTATCCCTATCGCAACCTGTCTTTTTCTGACTTTAGCATTTCAACACCCATCATTTCTACAAAATGGAGACACTGGTGACTTCGACACTCACTATTTCTCTCTCAACCTATCGCTGTAAAACTCTAACCAGAAAGGGACATTCAAATTCATGTTTTGATTTGGAATTCCTGCACTTATCACCAACTTATCTGTCCTGGAATCAACAGGAGCCTTTTTAAGAACAACATTTGTGCATGAGAATAGATGACAAGTTGCAACCTATGCATGTGGCCTTAGCGTTGATAATGTTTGCTTTTACAAATTAAATAAAAATTTGAATATATATATGTATGTATCATCGTAATCATACCCAGTCCAAAGTGCTATAATAAAGTGAAGTCTAAAAAAATCTAATAATATACAGCCTTATCCCTATAAATAATATATGACTATCTTGTGATTATTATTTCTCAAATATGACAATATTTGCCATAAAAGAATGTCCTGGTTCTTTGTTCTCGCATTTGACATTGATGCATTGCATATTTACGAGATTGTAAGTAGACCATGTACTAATTATAAGAGGCAATAGCAACTATGCCGGGATCTCCTACCCTGTTTTATTAAATCTCAACTATTCATTTATGTAGGACTCACACAAATAAATGGTTGAGATTCAATAGGACAGAATAGGGGACAGAAGATCCTCCCCCATAACAACTAAGTCGACGTCATACTAATTATTACAAATATATGACATAGAACATCTTACTTTATTTTCAGCTATATTTTTATTTAGTGTTGTTGTTGTCGTTAGTATATATTATATCGTTAAAAATGAATCTTCAATATTAGTTTTGTGCATTAAATTATATAATTATTCTTATTTATAAGAAATGTGCATTATGCCTTCTAAATCCTTCTATCTTTTCTACTTTCTATTATTCTTTGGTAGACCATGCAGCCATCTTTCTAAAACCTCAAAGGATTAGTGATGATGTTACTGCCAATGGAAGGTAAATCCATACAGTAGCAGTAGCGTTCTTACCAATCATTTTACAACACCAAAAGATGATTGCGAACCAATGTTAGCATATTGTCGAGTGAACTGTTTTTGTTATCGAATGTGGTAAAACGAAGAGTTAGAGAAGTTGAGTTTAATGTGGTAAAATGACGAGTTAGCAGGATTTTTAGCTATCCAAACTGTAGATAACATATTTACCAAAGAGCTTAGCTCAAAAAGACATCACTTATCTTCAGCATCTTAATCAGAAAATGAAAAAATAAAGGATTTGGTGACTCTATATTGAATTTTCTTGCTTATGATCATGATCTTCTTCTACTATGATCTTACTCATTCATCATCAGTTGAATTTATTATTGCCTTCACGACAACCAGACAATTAAAAAGGAAAAAACAGAACTTGTGATGGTAGTTGGAAGGAACATGATGGGCTATAAAAGGGCAAGTGTTTTTATATTTCCTCATGTACCTGCGAATAACTTGTGTCCTGGTTGAGAAATCAGAAACCTAACTTTCGTACATGATTTTGTTTAGGAGTTAGGAGGCATATCCTAAGACAGGATTGAACCTTCACTTATATTTTCTAGGTATTCTTTTTCACGATTTAATAATATGTATAATCCCTGAAGAATGTATGGTACAATTATTGTTCCCTGTCTGAGAAAGTCTTGGACAATCGAGATAATGTATTCCCGCACCCTGGTAGGCATTAATATCATGCTCTTCTGCGAGAACCAGTAATTTCAAATGTGGTGGTAGAAGATAACGTAGGACCGTGAACTGGGTTCAACCTTTGTTTATCAAAAAGCTTTGAAGCTATCCAAGAACTAGCATGAAATTGCAAGGCAGTCCCAACCAGGACAAAATAACTATGTGAGCAATTAATACGACTGTGATGTTTGTATCAATTATTTCGTAGCTATTCGTCCCCAGCCAGTCACTTTTGTTCAACAAGAGAGGAAACATATAACAGAATCCGTATCTGCTACTCCTTATCTCTTCGCCAAACTCTTCTAACAAAAAGGGAACACTTGTACTATCATGTTTTGGATGAGTATATCTATGATTGAACCAGGCCTTATCTAAATAATCAATAGCACTTGTCCCCTTGGTGATTCTTATATACCGCTCGCCTAACTGACAATGCAGCTACAGTTCCGCCTTGGAATGGTCCACATACTGCATGTCCAAGGACAAAGCGCACGTCATTGTAGGTTTGATGTTTTTAAACTCCTTTTGTGTTAGAATCTTACAGGCAGATCCTCTGATCAACTTCTTCTGTATTAATTCTGTCTTTTTAATTCTATCCTATTAATCTCAACCATTTATTTACTTAATTTACACAGAAGATGTGAGGCAAGAACCTTATGTCAAAACCGTACGTGGGACACTAGGAGTTAGAACCAGGAGCAGACTTAGAAAGTTGAATAGGTGGGGATAAATTATTTTCTTAATCATATCTAACAGTAGCATTGTAATCGAAGTTTCCATTTTACTATAAAGAAACGCTTACAAGAACAAGCTAAGAAACAAAGAGAACTAGATTCGATATCAGTAACAATATTGTAATCGAAGTTTCCTTTTTAGTCTAAAGATACTTTAACAAGAATGAGCTAAGAAACAAAGAGAGTTAGAGACCATCCTGGTTTGTCCAAAAGCCGACTCTCAAAAGCCGCTTTTCACAATTCCTTTTGCCTCACGCAACGTCAAAAGTCTTCATCTAGCTTTAATTAGAAACCTTAACATTACGTCAAAATACTCCGAACCCTTGTAGAACAAGGGGTCAATTTCAATTACCAACATCAATCACCAGCCAGAGCACATCAAATCATAGAAAAGAAAGTTTCTAAACTAAGCTTTTTAGCATGCCACAAAAATGATAAATGAAAGAGGAAATGGTACATACACCCCATTGACATGGAAAGCTCTCCACTGGTTAAACTTAAGCCACCTAGGAAAAATAATATCTCTCTTCTTTCTATTTGTGGTAGGTACTTACCAAAGGGAAAGAACAGTAGGCATGGACGGTTGAAGGTTGTTCTTGGTCTGCTTAGGTTGTTTATTTGGTCTTTATATTAGGTTTCTCCGTATCATTCCATGATTTGGACTCTTCATAGTCAAACTCAGCTGACAATACTTGTTCTCCAATTGGGAGTCGTTCTCATTCTCATCTTTGAAATTTGTTGTCCCTTCCAGTCTCTTTCGGCTTTTCTAAGTTCATTGAATTCCTGTGAAGACTCACTCGTTGTAAAAGGATGTGTCATGATTTGTTTCTTGCATGCCAAGAACACATTCTATATTTTGTCCTGCTTAAATTCCCACTTCAACAAAATTACTATTGATGAAATGATTTTAACACAAATTAATATGGATGAAATATTTTTAAAATATATATATTTATTGTGCCCCTATTTTTATTTTTATTATGTTTATTAAATAAAACTATGATAATATATAATCATATGTCAATTATATATTTTAGAGAAATCATTAATACATGTTCAAAAAGTCAACGTAATCAATATACAAGACTCTCCATTTTGCGAGGTACAGGGATAGTCATAATGTAAGCAAGTTTTTCTTTATATTTTTACAAAGAGAATATTTTTATGACTTGAGCTTGTGACCTTATAGTTACAAAAAAGCAACTAGTAAAACTCAACCTCCATTAACACACGTTTAAATTAAATGAAAAAATTGACTTAAGTGATTAATGATGATTGATCTAAGGATGAGTTATCTTAAATAATTAATAATATGTTCAAATCAGAGTTTGTTTAAGTGATTGAAATAGGGAACTGAATCTTTAAAGAGCATCCAACAGACGGGAATTGTTCAGGAAACAAGTAATGATCCGACCAAAGTGTTCATTATGGTCCATGAAGGAACGGTTTTGCTCTCCCAATATCGATAGATGGAAAGACTCAAATGTCGGCTTCATAGTGCTTGCTTGTAATTTGGGCACGTACAGCTGTCCTAGTTGCTTAACGCCCGTGTACCGAATGGTGGCCCTGAGGTTTTATAGCTACTTTTGTGATTCGTGTAGTGAAAAGATTGATGCTCTTTTTTCTTTTCCTTTTTAATACTCGTTCAATTGCCTTTGCTGGTTACAGATTACTAAAGTGTTTTGAATGAATCCTGAGCATTTCAATACTTTGATTCAAGAGGATGGAATACAGTTGAAAGAAAAAAGGATTGACAAGGGAAGCTTAAGGGTTAAGAGAGCATCAGTTTATGCGTCTACCTCCAAACCTCAAGGCATTTGAGAATTTCTAAGGCCTTTAACGGTAATACGAAAGCCTATGTTTTCCTTTTGTTGGACACAATGTCAATGGTAAAATTGCAAACAACAATTTCTTCTTCTTTTTTTTTGGGAAAAGAGAAAACAACAGTTCTTGACTTGCACCACAGTTGTTGCTGTGTCTGAAAGAAATCGCCGTAGATGAAGATAGAAGATAAATAAGGACTGACTTTTATTTATCTCACTTCAAGTCTTACACAATTCAATTTTTTTGTTTATATACAAACAACTAGAAAATAAAAGTAGAGGCCAACGTCTGCTTACAAAACGAACTTACTTTACCTAGAAATAAACAATACACTTTACCATACAAAATATAGAAAAGCTATACATAAAGTTAACATCCTCCCTCAAATTAGAGTTCGGTGGACATCAACTAAACCCAACTTGGAAAGAAGAGAAGCAAAAGCTGATGCTGCCAAAGCTTTGGTAAAAAGATCTACTCACTATTCCTTGGAAGAAATATGAGTAAGACGAACAAAACCAAGCTTGTATTGATCACGAACTACATGATAATCAATATCAAGATGTTTTGTACGTTTATGAAAAATCGAATTAGTAGTAATATGTATGATAGCCTTGTTATCACACCATAAAAGAATAGGTAAAGTAAAAGAAACATGTAAATTCTGCAAAACTTAAGAAATCCATAACAATGTACACACAGTTAAAGCCATGTTGTGATACTCTGCTTCAGCAAAAGATCTAAAAATCGTAGGCTAATTTTTAGTCTTCCAAGAAACTAAAGAAGAACCCAAGAAAACACATAAACTAAAAATAGATGTTCGAGTCGTTAAGTATGATCCTCAATCAGCATCAAAATAAGTCATAAGTGAACATATAGGAGATACAGTAGAAACTTAAGATGCAATGGAACCAAGAAAAAATAAACCTATAGAGGGATAACCCTTCAAGTATTTCAATAAGTGAATAGCAGCATCCCAATGACCTTTACAAGGAGCATAAAGGATTTGACTTAGTTGTTGGACTGCAAAAGTAATGTTAGGACGAGTAAATCTCAAATACAGTAGCCTACCAATTAACCTTCTATATTGTCTTGCATCATCCAGTAATTGACCAGATTTGTCAGTTAATTGCAAGCCTTTAGGAAGTGGTGTAAAAACTAGTTTTGCTTCAGTCAAACCTGAATCAGACAGAATATCCAAAACATACTTCCATTGATTGATATATAAACCAGTAGATGATCTAGCAATCTCTAAACCAAGGAAGTATTTAGCTGGCCCAAGATCCTTAACGGTGAAAAGCAGTATTCAGAAAAATTTTAACGTCATTCAAGATAGCTTCAGATGGTTCAGTCAACAAAATATCATCCACATAAATAAGAATTGCAATAAAAGTAGAACCGGTAGATTTGTTAAACAAGCAATAATCATGTTGTGATTGCACAAAACCATAAGAAAGCAAGTGTTTAGTAAATTCATAATTTCACTATTATAAGGCTTGTTTTAAGCCATACAAGGACCGATTCAGCTTGCAAACTTCATTAGGTCCTGTAACATCCCACCCCCGACAGGAAGGGTAAAATAGTAAATTTGGCATAGGATGAGATGGATTGGGATGAATTAGG
>JANKYE010000002.1:33984710-34010439 GCA_032467995.1 Erythroxylum dillonii
ACTTAACATATGGACCTCTTATAATCATAAAATGATGTTTGTGTCTCTTATAATCACAAAATGATGTCATTTTATGTATTAATGAATGAAATATGTGATCAGGGCTATAGGGGGTCCTCTATTTTTTGTACCACACCTTACTTTCTTTAGTCTCCCTCTATCTTCTCAGTCTCCATGCATCTATCTCTCCCCCTGGTCGCTGATGCCTGCCACCTCATCTATCACTACTTATACATCCTAGTATCTCTCTTTTCTTGGAAGCAAGATTATATGTATTGTCTTTAAGATTATTGTTTATATTCTCTTGAGATTCTTAGAACAAGTTCCTACACTCATTTGGTATTTTTTTTGAAGCTTTATTTTGTAGTGTCTTCAAAGGCCTTATTCTTTGGAAATAACTCATTTGATTTGATTACCTTAGTGTCTTTTCACCATTTAGAGTTACATAATCTTTAACTTTAATTTGAATATAAATTGAAACCTTTCTTCTTTTCACTTATGATTCATGGTTTAAAAGATTGTTATATCTATACAATGAAAGGTTAATATACCTCCATTGAAATCCTTCTCTTATTTGTATTTTTAGGGAAAATAATTAAGCTTTCAAGCTGGGGCTAGCCTGGGCCTAGGAAAATTTTATTGGGCCAAGTTCTGGCTATATGTGGTCAAGCTTGAACTAGTCTATTGTCATCATTACCTAATTTAACATAAAGTTTGAGAATTTTCATTTTAGAAAGCATAATATAAACTAAGTATATAATGGTTCAATTTTTGTGTTCCTTGACTCTATTATGTTTTGGTTCGTATGCAGCTACTAGTTATCTTCATATACAATTTACATTACATAAACTTCTAATTTCTTTCCTCAATCTATTTGTAAGCCTTTAAGAAGTAAATTTATTTCTTTTTCAACATAAATCTTGAAACTTTAAAAAATTTGAAGGCTTTGAATTTTTTTATTAAGAAATAAATCGGTGTTTTTTTAACTATAGTCATGCCCGACCTTAGCAAGGGCATGAAAAGCACCTGCTTATGGTCCACTCTCATGAAGAACAAAATAGAGCCCACTATAGGCCCTCATAAAGAATAAAATGAAGCAAAATAATGTTCAGTTCTCTTGACACTTATAAAGAGCAAAACGAGGCAAATCCTTTCAACTTTCTTTTTTTTGTTGCATATTTTTTTATGTGATTTTTTTTAGTTGTTCTCTTAATCTTCATGTTAAGAATTAATGCAATCTAATATTATATCCTTCAATTGTGTCACAATGAGAGGCATAAGGTAGCCTATTTAATAATAAAAATATACTTTTAAAATTTACGTATTTATATATTGTTGATTTATTATGACCCTTTTTTTACTTTGTTCAAGGCCTATAAAACGTTAGGAACGGCCCTATCTATAGTTATCCATAAAAATAATCAGATACCTCTTTTTTCTATTAGAGATATCCTTGATTAGCCTATAACATTAGCATGATCTAATTTAAGGAGACTTTACAATGGCAAGCTGTCCACCATCTTTTGTTGTTGAATAGTATGTATGCCTTTAAAGCTCAGATGCTCATATCTACAATCCCAAAATTACATCACTTTCTCATGATGAAACACCTTACCCTTCCTATGCTAAAACTGCCTGTCTAACCCTTTTTCTCATACCTACTCAATGCTCTCATGCGATGATCTGTATGTTTCCATTTACTTTCAACCTTACGATGCCCTTCCCTCTTGACGATCATGCCGAAATCGCTGTCTACCTTCATTGAATCTTTGAACTTGTCATCAAAATCCACAACTATTCCTTCTTGCTACACATATGATTGAGTCAGAAAGTCACATATCTTATTTATTGGCCTTATTGGTTTTGAGTGACAGAGGTGATTTCATTTGAGGTTATAGTGTCATACAGTAGAATGTCCGCCATTTTCAGTAGGTCCATCTCACTTATTATGTGTATTCTCTGTTAGCTGGTCTTCTCAGTCGCATGCCCACATTCTCCTTCTAATCCTACCTCACGTGGCCCCTGCCCAACTAATTGCATTCTATAATACAATGAATACGTTTACCAATTTAACCAAGCTCTGGTGAATTGGTAAGGGAGGTTTTTTAGTTTAAATAAGGTTGTGGGTTCGAATCGTTCTTATGTATGCAGTCGTTTAAAATTTAATATTAAAATTTTGACTCTCGTAAAAAATCTATCTGACTCGAGTAAAAATTAATCTAGATGTAGATGGCTTAAAGATATTTTTCTATAGTTAGAACCTTTCTCAAATATCTAGTGAAAAAAAAAAGTTTACTAATTTTGTAGAGACCGTAGGAAATAAAAATTATAATAAAGAATGGAAATAAATATATATAAATGGAGGTATTGATTTTAAAAAATATAAAATACTATTTATTTAATTATAATATATTATTAATTATCTTTTCTCATTCCTTTCTCCTCGTGCACAGCGGAGCGTAATGATTGTTGTTACGATAACGTATTAAGCGCATGCTTACTTACTAATCACTACATCACTCCCCGAAAGATCCAAAAGCAGCCACCAGGTGTTTGGGACTCGGACGCACTGGAGAGGGTGAAAGCGAGAGATCAGATATCTCTCGACTTTTCCTTTCTCTCTTGTTCTCTATAATGGCCGATGAACCTTCTCTAACTCGCTGGTCTTTTCAGGTACTCTCTCTCTCTTTCTCGTTTCTGTGTGTTTGGTAAGAAAAGTGGGGAAGCGTTTGGAAAAGTTACGTGTATATCGGTTGAATGTAGGTTAGATTATCTGCTACTGACTTTTGATCTTCGATCTGAAGGCATGTCAGAAGAATTGAGTCAGTTGAGTTGGAACATTGTAGTTTGAGTTACTGATGTGTGCTTTTAGGATTTTAAACTGTTCTATGATGCTAAGTTTGGAAGAAAGAAGGGGGCTGAGTCGCAAAATGGCGTAACCGCTGCTGATAACTCGCATTCCAGTGGTAGTTCTTCTTCTGGAAGTTCCGTATCCAGCGGAAATGGTCATGTTAAAGATAGTTCGGAATTGGCTATCTACGAACAGTACAGAAATCAGGTGATTTTTTTTATTAGTTTGGTCTTTACATTGATTTATTACATTGTCTGTGGTTTGCATGTGGTGTTAAATTGAATCTTTCTCTTCTTTTCGGTTTTCAGGGGGGAAGCTCTGTACACACAAATGGAACTCTGTTCAATGGAGTTAGCGATAGGCCGTATGTTCATTGATTCCTTGACCCAGAAATAACTGGATTTCTTTCAGTTCATTTACTATATTGACTATCAAGTATGAGTTTATCTAAAATCAGCACTGTTGATAAACTAAAGTGAAATTCAATTTCGATTGACAATTGTGGTCTATCTTGCGATGATTTTTGACCTGTGAATGAGGTAGAACAGTTCTTGAAATTACAGAACATCTTCTATATGCTTTTTCTGAGCCCTTTGTATACTTATTTCAGGCAGAAGTCTTTGCTCCCTGCTTTTGATTCTGCTGAAACACGTGCATTGGCAGAGGGTTTATGCAGGTATTTTTACTACATTGATTTCATGCATAACATGGAACATCTCTTGTTCAACAATTAGATTATGGCATTTTAATTGTTTACATATGTATCTTAATGACTTTAAAGTAACTAATACTAATCAATAAATCTTATACAGGGATATCATTCGTGGGAGTCCAGATGTTAAGTGGGAAAGCATAAAGGGACTAGAAAATGCCAAACGCTTACTGAAAGAAGCTGTGGTCATGCCAATTAAATATCCCAAGTAAGTCTTTTGTGTGCTACCTCATTGTTAGGGATCGTTGGTTATGCTAAAGATAAGACATGTTATTAGTTGATGAACAATATGTATTTACATTTCAAGTGAAGTTCAGGCTGTTCGCCACTATGCACATATATGCCTCTTCTCATTTCACCTTCTCGCATTATATGAAGTGCTCTATGTGCTCCACGAAATGAGTTTCTGAACTTTCTAGTGCTAGACCATTGTTCTAACGAAGCTGTCGGACATTCACTAAAAGTTTTGCTCCCCTAGCCTTCCTTCAAAAGAACATTTTTGGAGGTATCAACTAATTTAAGATCTTAAAGACAAGAGATATTGGAGGTTTGATGTTTCATGTTCTTAACATCTCTCGGGTAGTTTTTGCAGTGTTGTCGATACTCTGTTGTATTTGACTAATGTGCTAGCATGCTAGATAGTGTCATTATACTTGAGTATAATCTTGCATGAATGCCTAAGAAATTTCTTTTGAGGTAGATTTGGGATCTTCTTATTAAAATTTGTCCAAATTTTCCTTTCTTCCAGGTACTTTACTGGTCTTCTATCACCTTGGAAAGGCATTCTTTTGTTTGGTCCTCCTGGGACAGGAAAGGTTTGTGCAATTGGCATTAATCTATGTTTGAATGAGTTTATTTTTCTTACTGGTTTTCTTTGATGTGACTTTTCTAATCACACGAAAACAATCAAGTGATTCATAATGATGATTTCGGCTGTGGGATACCAATAGAATAAAATCAACTTAATTCTAAAATTTGATGGATTGGAATATCCGCTGCTGATAGTAACAAAACAAAACAGAGCTTCTGGCAGTATACAATCATTACCCAACTCCAAGCATGGATGTTAATTGGGCATATCCTTTGATGGAATTGCAGTTTTCCTTTAAAATATAACCAAAAACATCAGTCTTAAGATTCAATTTTCGTCTTATTTTAGATTTTCATTTCTTCTGTTTCTTTGTTGATGTGTTAAGGGTAGTGGAACTGGTTTGCTGATAATGTTCGTCAGGTGACCAAGCACAATTATAATTAAAAGACTGATTGCTTGATACATCTTTCCCTGACTAGAAGTTGGCTTTTTTATGCCTGAACTTGTCTCCTGTTTCTGGTTCTGCTAAATTGTTCAGAGAGGTAATTTATTTGGTAATAAAAGATCTAGGGAAAAGGAAATTACGTGATCTTTTTCTGTGATCAAATAGAAAACGAACTGTTAGATGTCTTGAGAATGTGGAAAAGGCATCTCAATAACCATATTCTGTATTTGTTGTAAACGTATCAACAGAAAAGGTGTTGCACTGCCTCTAAATTTTTTAAACTTTTTTTCTAGATTGTTGCTTTCACGGTGGAATATTTTGTTTTGGACACATGTTATGTTACATGTCTGAGATGTAGTGATTCATATTGGATACCCTTACTTTATCTGTAGTTGGCTTTCTTTCCTGTGGTTACTTGATAGTATGGTTCTGAATTAATAGAAAGTAACTTGATTTCAGGCTATGTGTGCTGAGTCTCTTCTTTAATTTTTCAGACAATGCTTGCGAAAGCTGTTGCTACGGAATGCAAAACAACATTTTTCAATATATCGGCATCTTCTGTAGTCAGCAAGTGGCGAGGTATTTTTTGGAGTGGCAACACTTTAGCTGATGCTATGTGAGCTTGTTTTTACACTTGACTTTATGTACAATGCAAAGGGCGTATGAACAATTGTTGCTGATAAATTAAGTATGACAAACTTTTACCATGTGAACATAATACTCCATCAACGTGCATTCACTTGATTTTGATCTATAGTCAACCATGTTTAGCCTTTTTTACTCTATCTATTCTTCACATGAAATTACGCTCAAGTGATTTGTAGCACTCATCAATTCTTTTGTATGTTGGTCTTTTTTCTGAAGTTCCTAATTTATGTGCTTTGTAAGATACGCCAGTGGCGTCTTCATTATCTATCTTTGGAATATACTTAAAGATCAATCAGATGTCATTTAAGATTTGTGTTTATGGTGTCAATAGGAAATAAAGTAAGTCTTAGATATCAATTGGAGACTTTTGTGGTGTATATGTTCGGATTAGTCACAACATATGTATAAGGGATCAGAGGTTCAAGTCTATACATTGTTACAGGTGATTCAGAGAAGTTAGTAAAGGTGTTGTTTGAGCTTGCCAGGCACCATGCACCTTCAACTATATTTTTGGATGAAATTGATGCAATCATTAGTCAACGTGGAGAAGCTCGAAGTGAGCATGAAGCAAGTAGGCGTTTAAAGACTGAGCTACTTATACAGGTGATATTTATTCTATTAAAATGCATTTAATTAAATGTAGCTCTTCTTAGTTAGATGACAACATTGGATCACACATGCCCTCATTTTCAAATCCTGAACTATGAGACCTTGGTAGTATGACAATAGAATCATACATGATTTTCTTCTGCACATCCCGAAAACTGATCGCTTGAATTAGATTGCAGATGGATGGTTTGATGCGGACAGATGAGCTTGTATTTGTTTTGGCTGCAACAAACCTCCCCTGGGAATTGGATGCTGCAATGCTCCGGCGGCTTGAGAAACGAGTATCCTTTTTGCTATTACCATATAGTGATGAATTCTAGTAGCAAAGGTAACAATTCTTCCTCTCTTTTTCTGGTTGATAAACTAATCATGTATAAGTGGTAGTACGGTTGTTTATATATTCTTAACAGCTTGCTACTTTTATCTTTGGTCAGTTCTTTGTAGGCAGTCTAGTGCACTGCTATTGCCTTCCTCATGGGCGACATGTTATGCATATTTAACCTTATTAGGAGGGTAAGAATTTAAGTCTTATGTTGAATCTGCCCAACTGTTGGGCTTGTTAAGATCTATATTGGAAATTGTGGCAACAGTACAACTGGGTTTTGGGGCTTGCACAATTTACTTGTTTTTTTGTCTCATTGTTGTGAAGCTACTGTATGCTTTATTTCATCTGAAAAGTTATATCACGTTTAGATCCATTTTGGCAACAGTACATTTTTGTGGCAACACTACAACTGGGTTGTGCGGCTTGCACAATTTACTTGTTTTTTTGTCTCATTGTTGTGAAGCTACTGTATGCTTTATTTCATCTGAAAAGTTCCTATAACGTTTAGATCCATTGTTTAGTTGGCATAATGTTCTTCTTTGACTAGTCAATTAGATCCTTGTACCTCTTCCGGAACCAGAAGCAAGAAGATCAATGTTTGAAGAGCTCTTGCCATCACCACCTGGGGAAGAGGAGCTTCCATATGATGTGCTAGTGGATAGAACAGAAGGCTATTCAGGTTCAGATATTCGGTTGCTGTGCAAAGAGGCTGCCATGCAGCCTCTAAGGCGCATAATGACTCTTCTTGAAGACAAACAGGAGATAGTTCCTGACAATGGTGACTGAATTCCAACTTACTTGAATCATTGTAGAATTTTGATGACTTGCCTAGTTGAAATGGAGAAAGCACGTTTTTAGTGTTAATCTTTTAACATGAAACCCAATTTTGGTTGCAATTTGCACATTCATATACATATAAACGTGTGGATAGAATGGAAGTGCCAGCTTCACCATTTGCATTTTCTAACATCTTCCTTGCATAAAAGCAATCTTTACACTCATATGCTTGCTCTCTGTTCTGCTATCAATCTTTAGTAGTAATGGAGGTGACACCGTGTGTGCTTGCAGAACTGCCAAAAGTTGGGCCCATTACGACTGTAGATATAGACATAGCATTAAGAAATACTAGGCCATCGGCGCATCTCCATGCTTACCGCTATGAAAAGTTCAACGCTGATTATGGAAGTCAAGTACTGCAATGAAGGCATTCAACAGATGGCTTCGAGGTTTGCAACATGCAACATGTTCAGTAATATTTTGTACTATTTTCTGTTATAATATTATTTAAGCATGGTTTTTTTTTTTTAATTATTTATATCCCTTCTTGTAGCTTCAATTTAACTTTAGAGACCACCATAAAGGACCCTGTAATTTGTCTGGGAGTCGTAACTAGTTCAGGACATGGTTCTGTTTCAAACGCTATTGTTTGTTATTTTACAATCCATTCTACACCAAATTCGGAATACACTCAAAACTTGTAAAGCCAGAAACTCGCCTTTATACATCCATTATGGCACTGAGTTGCTGCATCGTTGGAAATTCTGCAGTGTATCCGGACCATCTCATCTCGCTGCAATCCTGGACGGATATTAGTGGAAACCATCTTCGTCTAAGGGCTTGGTATTTTACAAAGGACGAGGTATGCAGATGTCTCGGTTGGATATCTTAATGGAGATGGAAACATTAAGTTTTAGCAATAGGTTCAACTAATTTCCCCATGATCAAACATTGTGATGATGTTTTTTCCCCCAGCCGGATTTGGCATGGCAACACTTGAAGCTAAACGGGCTTACCTTAAGTTGATCAAATTCTAAGTCGTTCTTTTTCTAATGTTTTCATCTTGGACTAGGCTTGAGTTCAAGTTGTTTAGTATAATCTAGTTAGAACTTTGAATATATCAAGTAAAATGCTATTTTTTCAGTAAAACAATATGATTATCAAATTTTAAATATAATTAGATTTGGACTTGGAACACACCCGGATATAATGAACAAAAGTCCTAATAGAAGCTTATAGCTCAAATTAGTTCACATGATCACTTTGATAATATCAAAAAGTCTTATTCATTCAAATGAGAAAATGAATGCTTAAATGAATGAAAATCACTTAAAAAATGTGTAAAAGGCACTCAAAAACTTCTTAATACTAAAAATAATGAAAAAACATGTATTTGTATGGTTCAATGACCCTTACTAACTGATGGGTGGTTAGTTGCAGAGCACTAATCGATTAGTATAGCACATTGGTCTAAAAATACATTAGGCAATATTACTACAAACTCATCATACATCAATTTTGATAACTTTGACCTATATTGGTTAATTAATAACTTATATAAGCCCATCAATCCCTCTAAAAACATGATTTTAACAACCTTAAATGTTCAAACTCAGTTTTTCAATGTAATTATGATTTAAATACTTTTCAAAATGTTCCCTAAGATCAATAGACTTTTCTATTAAGATTAATAGCTTCAATGTCTCTTGATGAACAAAATGACTCATACAATGAAATAATATAAAATGTTTATGCATAGTGAGTTTTTTAAAACATCAAATTAACTAAATGAGATTACAATTAACATTATAAACTAAAGAATAACCTTGATTTTTATTAGTCTTTACTTTATAGCTGCAAACTTCATATCTTCTTTTATCAACTTTACAAGTTATCAGGTTGAGTTTATGACTTTATCTTGTTCTCATACTCCTTCTCATCCAAATAATTAGCCCATTAGCATTACTTATGTTTTGTTATCATTAAAACATTGATTGGAACTTCCTTTGATTCAATATTGAACATGCATGAGAAAAATGTTTCAACTCTCGAACATGTTTATACCCCCTTATTAAACTAAAACAAAACACCAAATTTAAACAACACAGGAACATTTAGAAGCTTGTTTGAAAAGTTACTTACCCTTTTGAAATAAGAATAAACACCTTGTCGTAGAGATACTAAAACCACTCTTTAACTTCGACTTTTTTATTAGTATGAAGATAGACTGAAATCATTTAATTCTTAATTATTCACTTTTTCTCATTTTCATTTTTATGCCGGATAATGAAAATGCTCAAAAAGTGTCATATTTATCCAATGCATATGCAATATATACAAAAATTATCATAACGTAAACCAAATATCCATTCTTCAAATTCATGAAGTAAATTGAATTCAAATTAGTCATCAAAACTCATGGCTATTTGCAAAGAAATCAAAATCATAGTAGAATATCTAATTCAATATGATGTCAAAGTAAAAAAAATAATATAAAAAATGCTAACTATTAAGATATTTATAATGAAGTTGATAAGTACCCATAAGTCATAAGATCAAAGTCCCTCCCCCACACTTAAGTTGTATATTATTCTCATCGTACATGTCATGCCAAAGGTAATGAAAGTAAGTAGAAAAGTAAAGAACTTGCACTTCCCTAACATAATATAAGAGAATATATACAAGTCTTTTTGAATTTTTTTGCATAAATTAGTTTTCCATTAAAATTATATCTATCACATTCATGACATCAAGTAAAATTAGAACAAAAATACAATAAATATATGATAATAGTAAATTTGTTAGTCCTAGGATAAGGAATCTGATGGAGGTACATACAGGAATACCTCTTATGAGTCAATCACATAATCCATAGAAATCTTATCGACCAAATCCCCAATGATGACTCTATGGCAACTGACTCCATATCTCTTTAATGCTCAATCTCTTACTTAGATGCTACAACTATAGGTTCGAGCCCTTGTTGACCTACTGCCACTGTCGAATCCTTGGTTTACCCCTCGGGATCTAGCTCCGCTGGTTCTAACCCTATGTGAGGCTCTGCATGTGCAAGCTCGGATGGATGAACTAGTGGTAGGTGGATCTCAACACTTAAGAATTGTGCCAACCTAACTAGTGTATCTCCAATCTAGTGCATATAATGCTCCATATACGCTAAAGTGGGTAGCGGAGGTGTTGATGAGTTGGTCAATTCCTGGAGTGGTTTTGGTGCTCCCTCTTGCTCCTCACCCTCAACTGGCTCCTCTATGCATGGACATCTCCACTACTTGTGGTGGTATGATGATTAGAGAAAAGTTACTTAGGCATCCACCCAAAACTCCACCATCCTCATTGCCGCCCTCAAGATGTCTATGGTAAGTGGGATGGGAGGGTAAGTAACTATCAACTTATATTTTTCAAACGAGCACTCCTATTCTCCTTTCCAATTGAGCTACGTACCTACTGCTGATTGCTCCAAAATTTAATCAATGCAAGTAAACCCAGATGTGCTAACTGAAAGTATAGCCCAGATATGTCCAAACTTAATGATGCATGCAAGGAAGATAGAATAGGTCCTGCAGGGTTATCACATATGTACTTTCATTCTGAGCACAAGGAGTGAACGAGCAGCTTATATATGAATTGAAGTGTGATGCAGTTTTTTCTTTTTGTGAGATAAAAGAACGTAAGGAGCAAGTAAAATAATGAATATCAAATGGTTTAGTACATTTTGTCTTCACTGTGAATTCCCACATGCTTCCTCTTCAACCCCGCATTCATTCATGTTGTAAACTAGCGAGACAAACACATCTCTACATTTACTACAAGTGAATGGTTATTACTCCAATCCTTCCAACAACTCCCAAGCGAGTTCTGTAATCATTTCTTCTGCATAACTAGTCCATAGAAGTCGTCCAACACTAGGAAACTTTGATTCAAAGTGGACTCGCTACGAGTTAAGGGTAAAGGTAAGGTTGTGTCGATATAACTCAAGTCAGCTGACTCGATAGAACGAACTTTTAAGACAATATTTATTCCAACTTTTGACTAAAGTTTTCCGACCGAGCCAAACTACCTGAATTAAATATCATTGCGTCCCTATTTGAGTCAATATATATATAAATCATCTTAAAAGTACCATAAGTTTTAGTTAAAGAATTAAAAGATTTAGACAAAAAAGACCGGACACTTAGTGAAATTTACTTCTGTGTATTTCATAATTTTGCAAACAAAATAGGCAACGAAGTAAGACATCGATTCCAAAATAATGTTCTCACAATCTCGGCACGAAATTAGCATCCCCGTTCAATAGATAAACACGAAATATTTAGAAACTATTGAGTGAAAATGCATGCAAACACACGGCTACGACTCTCTAAACTCCGAAGGAATTTATGGATACCCCTTCAAAGGATCAGCTGTCTTCCCTGACCTTGCATCAGTCCATGCTTTTGCAATTGTCCTTTTCATCTCTTCATCTCCTTCCTCGTACATATTCTGCGATTTGGTCCCAACCAAAGAAGAATTTGAGATTTAAGTGAACTAGCCATACCTTCATCAAGCTAAAACTGTTGGTTCAGGGGCAACTCGCAATAAGACAAGATACAACTTACCTTCATCAAGTCCATAATTCCAGCCATTGGATCCCGTTCTTTATCCAGATTTGGCTTCAGCTGTAGGGCAAAGACAGAATTAAAAAAATTAGCTGTTTAATTTTTCATCTATATTCAAATAAGGGTATATGCTGAAACACCACAGTACCTTGTCCTCTTTGAAGTGCAGATCTAACCAATTCCCCTTGGAAGCTTTAACCAAAGTGATGATAACCCTAGTAGGCTTCACCAACACCTTACATTTCTCTGGTACAATCTCCTTGTTCAATTTGGGTACTGCACAACGGTAGTTCTTTCCTTGTACATCATGGAATTTGATATCAAATGAAATTGGTTTGAAATCTGCCTGAATTTTCTCCTGCTCCACACCCTCGAGAGAGACATATATCTACCAGTAAAAATAGTTAGAGGAACTCCATGAACAAAAAGTCTAGACAAATAATTGCATCTATGCAATTATTAAGTAGCTTCACACAAGGTTCACCTTGACTTTGTCGTTATCTTGATCCCAGCTGAATGATGCCAGTGTAGAATAATTCAAACCAGGTGTTGAAGCTGACTTTGTTACAGTTGAAATTGGAGTTGGAACTGAAGTTGCAGCAGGCTCTTTTGGAAACTGCATAAACGGAGACGGCAATTTAGTGCTGCAAACATGTGGTAAGTATAAATTCTTATTTCGTACTCACAGTCCAAACATAACCCAGCAATCATTCAATAAAGAATTACGAAAGAGCTGTACCGACTTAATTACACTTAGCCGAGACCCCAAATTAAAAATCAATGTCCATAAAGCAACGAAGGTTGCTACTTGCTAGCTTATTATATGCTAAGTAAATAGCTGTCTCCAAGAGTCCACCCGCTTAATCTTTGGCATAAGACAAAATCTCCAGTGGAAGTACTCAAAGAAGTTGGATCAAAACTCAACACTAGCATTTCATTCGAGGCACATCAATAGTCAGCCTTCCATATATCCATTCATTGAGAAATCATGCGCTCAACCAACTTCAAGCTGGTTTCATGATAGTGCCTCGTCGACCGTTCTAGCCATACAAAGCACATGATTCTTATTCAACACTTAATCATCATAAAGAGACTTCCTTTCACTTCCCCTCATAATTTATAAATGCTTCCTTCATGTTTAAAGCAAGTGTAATCAAGTAAATCATAGTTTAATTTCTCGAACATTCACCCAATATTCCAAAATTCATTCCGTTTTTGTTTCCTGTTAGGCACAACAAACAAAAGAAAAGAACAAAACACAAACAAACCCATGCCAAGAACATATGAGCAACGCAAATGAAGCCAACAAGACAAGACAAGAAAAGGGGATTACCATCTTCTCCAAGTTGCGAATCTCGGAGGAGATAAAAGAGAGAACACGAGGCCGTTTGGCTAAGCCCTGCAACTGCCTCAGCTCCTCCAAATCAAGCGCCAATTCATCCGCCATTCTCTTTTCCGTACAAATGGGTCTAAGCTCTTGCTTATTATCAGGGTTTGAAGGATCAGATTTTGATTGACCGTAACTAATAGAAGACAACAGCACTCACTGTCACTTGTGGAAACTGCTAGAAAGAAGAAACGAATAAAAGAAAAAGGGCAAGGGTTTTGGGTAGGAGACGAGAAGGTTCCAGTTCTTCCGGAGACTTTTTGGGCTTTTTAATAAGTAATGGGCCTAAGCCCATTGTCAAGTAATATGACTGCGTAACAATCATCTACTCGTTTCGTTCGTTTGTTTGTTTGGAAAGAAAAGTATCGAGGTTCGTTGGAAAATGGCAGCAATAACGAGTGCGTTGATAGCGATAGCAGGAGTGGTACTTGGTTGGATAGCCATTGAGATTGCTTGCAAGCCTTGTCTCGAAAAAGGTCGTGAAGCCATTGATCGCTCCCTCCATCCCGATTACGATCCCGACGATCACCAACCCCCTGCCTCGGACATCCGAGCTCCGCTGCTTCCGTCGGATCTCTCCTCCTCCTCCCATGCTTCTAAAGGCGTCTGACTTCCCGATGTCGGGTACTTACGACTCAATTGTCCGTTTGTTGTTGTCTTCTGAGGGGGCGTTGTTGCGATTACGATTGAGTTGTTATTAGATCGTCGAATTGATTATTTTCTTACGAACTCTAAATTCCCAGAATTATCAAATTTATTTATTTTAATTAATTTTGAATTATTTATTCTTGATTATGATTATATATAATAAATTTAAATAAAAATAATAGTACTAAATTAATTTAAATACTTTAATAAATTAATCTAATTTTAATAAAATACTTAATTACGAAATTTTCGAATTTGCTTTATCAATTTCATGGTCAATTCCAAGCTGTTAGATACAATTACAATCAAGAGAGACAATGAGCATAACTATAGGTCTAAATTTAGATATTTTTTGGTCTGAAATTTAATTTTTCTACTCGAAACAAACATAACGTCCTTTTGTTTAAAAAAATTAGATTTTTTTTTAAATTTCTTACAAGATGCCTAAAAGGGTCTCAATTATAAAAATACTTTTTAAGTCATCCACGCTCAGATTAATTCTTATTCGAACCGGATAGGTTCTTTGTGGGAAAGCAAAACTTTGACCTTAAATTTTAAACGGCTATATACATAAAGGTAATTTCACTTAGGCCAGAAAAATCCTTACCAATTCACCTGTGCCTTAAGGTTAGAAAAATTAAGCTTTGACAGACCTGGACCTAAGCAGCAAAAGTTGACGAACAGGATCAAAAGGGACAATCATGTTTAGGGGAACATTATCCTGTTGTCCATCAGTAACAAAATGTGAGCTCTATTTCATAGACAAACATAACATATAAGAGGAGATTACAACTTTGATTCCATCCAATCTATATGTTTTCTAAGACAATTTAGAAAAAAGAAAAATAAAAAGATTAAAACCATTTCCATCATCCTGACTTCAACTACTCTTGTGATACTCTCTTTCTGTTTTTTTTTTCTGTACCAAGTAACTCAGTCCATAATAAAGAGAAGTTGCAAAAACAGAGGCAAAAAAATGTTTTTTATACTTGCAGAGGTCTCTCAAGAAAATTTAACAACTAGACTTATGTACATCAATCTGATATAGGAAATGCTTAGCCCCTAGAAGAGGACTGAAGTTCCCTCATCATTTACAGTGTATGACAAATGGGTTTAAGCCAAGTAATTGTATATTTGCGGGTTGTTCTTGTCCCGCTCCAGGTACTCTCTGTCAATCAGGCTTTCTATCCTTTTCTTCAAATCAGCAGGCTTTATCGGGAACTTCAGCTATTCCATCAAAAGAAAAACAAAATTTCATCCATACGAGAATTTGAAAAGGTTTATGTATGTATCTTCATTCTTATCAAAAAGATCAAATTTCAAGCTATCTACTGACAAGATTTGCTTTAGAATCACCCTTTTACGTGCTGGAATCAAATAAGGCATATATTACCTGTTGAAATAGTTCAGTTATCAAAAGTGTGTGACTTAGCACTTTCCTCGTCTTCATTATCCGAACAATTGCAGCATCAACCTGCAAAAATAGTGCAAATATCACCAACATTTCATTTGCCCAGTTTACTGACTTTCTTAATCGCTGAACGAAGGATGATTGATTTTGGATAAAGACAATAGGGTGAACCTGATATTGTCGATCCTGAAATACCCTCTCAGTAGTGCTTGTATTTTCCTCTACAGTTTCCTTCATCTGGATGGCATTGACCTGCACAGCCAAATAGTGTTTAGGGCTCCAACATAAGATTGACAAAAGTTTGACCAGCTTCAGACAAAGACTTTGTAAAGAATAAAACAAGCATTCCATTTTAGACAGAAGTACTCTCAAAATGATTGATGGAAACTATAAAAGCAACCCACACATATATATATATATATACCTTAATACGATACAGTGGAGCAGTAAATGCATCATTGAAAACAAACTCATCATCATCCTCCACATCCCTCCCTTTTGGCACCTGTAAATCACACACCAAAGATGAATGTAAAAGCCAAACAAATACAAACTGCAGAGTATATATACTTAAAACAAAATTTCGGTTTCTTCGATGTTTTCATTTATATACTAGCTGAAGATTACATACTTAAAACAAATTTCAGTTTTTTCTATATTTTCATCTCTATCTTCCTAATCCGCCCTGTGCTAATACAGCCTGCGACTACAAAGACATTTCAAAACTGAAGAGAATACAAAACCTATTTACTAAAATGTACATCTCATTCATCCTTGGAAAAGTAAACAAAGTATTGTGTCTCCATTGTAACTAGGAAACAAATTATTAAGTAGAAACAAAGTAACGATTTTACATCAAGATAACTTTCTTTTCCTTAGTATCACAAACTTTTAATTTTCAGATGAAAAGATTTATTGGCTTAATTGTTTATAGGAATAAGAATTCAAAACACACAAATGTCCAAGTCTCAAATGACCACCACCAACCTTTTGCAGGACACGAACTTTGCCACATGCCAGAGACTGCAAAGTCCTTCTCAATTCTTTGTCTTCTATGCCAGTGGAATCCTTGATATCTTGAAAACTAAGCTTTTGGGCATCATTAAATAGCATCAGAACAACAGTCTGGAGAAGCAGACATAAAAGAACAAACTATTAGAACATCTCCTTGTCAGGCCAACAAAACAAGGGTAGAAGCAGTACATGACTATACAAAGGTGGCATACCAAAGACAATGAACCAACCTGAAATAGAGAAACTGCTAGTTCTTTCTTGCCTTTGGGAAACTCGGCCTTCAATACACAATGACCCAATGAATTTTGCCACATCAAACGTCTACCACTATATTTGCTTAAGTAGAACTCTTTGAAAATATCCTGTAGCAAGAAGGAACATAAGAACTCCATGTCCACTTTAGAACAGCTATGACAATGACACTAAACCAAAATGTAGTTTGTGCCCAACCTGATACACATTCAACTCGTGAGGAAGCCTGACATCCATGGGTGGATAAGTGGGCCAGTATCTGTAAAACCGTTTAAGGATAAACGAACTTTAGCAGGGTTATACACCAAGTATCTTCTAGTCAAGTATGAATATTGGATCTCAACCCACCCTGTTGTCAAGACATGGACGCTCATCTCAATTCCAGAAGGCAGCTTAGTCCTTGCCTGAGATGATTGCTTGAAAGATTCATTTATTTCCTTAGACAGTTCAATATCCTGAAAAGAGCCACCACAAACGATAATCATGCCATAATTTCAACACTTGAAGCAAGTCCTGAAAGTTATTGTAGTTTTTTGTGAACGAATATGCCGTAAGAAACAGAATGAGGAAAAAGGGAGAACACAGTAATTAGAACTTGAGCTCAATTCAATAAAGAAGAAACTCAAAGTAGTGCTGATCTCTCACAACTGAGATTTAGAAACAACAAAATGGAAAAAATCTTTAAATGCAAACATTGTAGATGGCGGTGCTTACATCTTAGGAATTTCTGGTTATATAGCATCAAGTGTTTTTTCTTATCTAATATATTGTATAAAGTATGGTGCACACGAGATAAGATTTAAAAGATACTGCAGCAAAGTTATTCACCAGTTAAAAAACTTCCTTTTCATATAGTCAAATTCATTTCCACTAAAAAGCCTCTAAAATATGTTTTTTTCAGTTAATCATATTTGTTTCTTAATTTTAGTGAGAGCTATTAGGCAAGGGCATCACAGCCTTGACAGAGGAAACGTATAAAACACACCAACATTTTGTTTTTTGGGCCTATTCCCAGCTTGTAAGTCTTCAACAAATTACATACATTACCATGCAGAGGAATGAACTAGAATCTCGTACCACAAAACTCAGTGCCAAACAGAACAATAAAAACTTTATAACTGAAGCATCCATAAAAGCATCAAACCTTAAACATTCCCTCAAGCTTATTAGTAAACTGACTGCCACACTCGGTCTTCAGCTGCAATAGGAAACATAATCCTATTAATATGATTGGTAGAACAGGATTTTGCAAGCTAGCGGTTCAGAATAATTTCAGGACTTAACCTTCGATATCATGGATTTCTCTGCATCAATAGATGCACTTTTTCCCAACAACAATCGTTTTGCAAGATCTTTCTTATAGAACGCTTCAAACACATCCTTGCCCTGTGTAAAGGCGAAAGAAAGAAGCAGAAAGTTCAGCATCATGCAAGGAAACCAAGGACAAAGAAAATTAAAGATTTTATGCACTGCATTTGTTTAAAAAAATATATATCACCTGAATAAACCTGAACAAAACCAAAACTCTGTCAAGTGTACCCTCCAACTCCTCTTCTGAAGTGCCCTTGTTTCCAGCGCGAAGTTTCTCATCCAAAAACTTGGCAATAAGCTCAGCAGGCCGGTTCTAATAAAGGAAGAAAACAATTTGATATTTAGTTAACGATTACGTAATCAACCACACAGTTGCTGATCTGAAACTTAACCACTGATGAATAACAATAATAAGTGGAAATCATTATTCAATCTGACTAACCATGGAAAAATAAGGGCTGCAATAAGAGCTCAACCAATAATACTATAGTAAGGAAAATAGGAACTTGAAGGGAATCAACTATCCCAATGGAATCATAGAGAAAATTTAGCATGAATCATCATAAATGAAACTCTAGCTTCTATCTTTACAAGATTGGGAGACGAGAAAGGCCATTGATCAAATTTTTCAGCATGGATGCCATAGTGAAAACCTTTTACCCAGCATATGACAATGTCCATAAGGACTTTCAAGAAAATATAATATCAAACAACAATGACCAAAGAGATTGTAAGTACCTTGTCGTACAAACAACACTTAATCTTTGATACATGACAATCGATATGTTGTTTTTTCAATTACCATTTACATTGCAATATTTATGGTACAAATGGATTCATATTCTCACCATACAGGCAATATCTCATAAAGGATGATAAAAGAATATGTTGCACTAACCTGACGAAGATTAATCAGATGCTCAAATGAATCCTTTATGGTATTGCCAAATGCTTCATTCTTAGAGAAGCTTTCTTCCCATATTTTATCCAAAGAAACCTTAAATTCTAACAGAGAGGACACCATATCCTTATCTTTCTCTTCATCCATGACAATACCCTGTCCAGTTTTCCGTATGTACAAACTAAGGGTCTGTCTTAATGATTCAAGGGAATTCACTCTTAAGAAGAGCGAGTACATCCTTTGCAGGTCGTCAATGCGATGTCCATCCATCAGAATTGTGAATCCCTGAATTGAAGAGATGAAAGGGTTTTCTTTGCTGAAAAATTTTGCATTAAATAGATATAGAATAAGTAAACAATAAAAAACATTCATACCTTATCTAGAATGGCTGGTATATGACGGTCAAGAAGCTGCCGTTCTGCAGTTGCTATCAGTGGTTTTCTAGTGTTTGTATCGAGGTAGATTAAGCATCTTTCATGCTCTTCATGCAACCTTATCTGCAAAATGAACTTTCTCAAGGTAACTATTGCGTAACAAGGTGCTAATATATCAATAAACATTTAAACACAAAAATAAATAGAAATTAAATCTACTTGCAATCATTTTGCAAAAGATCAAGAAAGAGTAAAACACACCTCTACATGCTTCAAATAATCTGGAACATCTGATTGTTGCATGTATTTCATGCCTTCAGCAGCATAAAATTCAGATGTGCATTCAAGGAATGCCCTTTCAAAGCTTTCCGAATAAATTCCTAGAGAAGTAAACATCTTCAATAGATGGTTTAGAAGAGTTCTATCCACTGTTTCACCTAATCTGCAAAATAAGAGCAAACTTTCTAAACTCCACAATGCAAATCAACCACAAGTTTTAAATCCAGTACCCAAAGCCATTAAATCTTCAATCGTCAAATACAGGTTCAGATCAAAAAACTCAAATGCTTTCCAAAGAACATGAAATGATATCTATTATCCCCCTTAACTTGTCTCCTACATATATATATAACCAAGACCTACATACCCTTTGGAACATTACCAAAAGCTGACCATCCACATATCCTCATTCTAATTAAATAATGATCAACATATAATATAGATATCCAAGATAGAGACTGCTTTGTAACCACTTCTTTTTTATCTTTTTTGTTTTAAAAGCACCAAGGTGATATCCTTCTCAATTTAAGATATGGCAATAATATTCTATATGATCAAAGACAACATATAGATTATTTGGAACAGAGCGTCCAAACACATTAACTTCTGAACAAGAAACATTTTCTGGAACAAACAAAGGGAACCAAAGAAGAATTGGAGAGGTCAACTTCTAATTATCCTTTAAATTAATATGATTTGGAGTTAAAAGTTAAAATACAACTAGAAGTACTCTGCATCCAGATCATCTTCCAAGGTAGGAGAACTAGAAATGTTAAGCTAATAGTTGTTTCATATGTAAAACTGCTTTAAGAACTTTGTTTTGCAGACCAGCAGATATATTGGTATGTATATGTGCTTGTGTGTCCAGGTGTTTCTCTGCGAGTGTAAACATGAGTGTAGCTGTAGGTGTATACATGCTGGTTTTTTATTGTCAACGAAAAGAAAATAAACCATCAACAAACTGCAATTAGTTTTAACTTTTACATTTCTAGAGAACATATGCCACTAGAGACTTTCCTTGTTATCCAGCATAGTGAGAAGATGGAAGTACCTTTCCCTCTCAATCATCCGCAAAAGGCCTGTCACAGTTTTATGCTCAACTTCTGGAGACAGAGAAAGATGTTTCCGGAAAAGTTGCAAACCCATGTCCCACAAGGAACGGACATTTTGGGTTTGTTTCACGTATGTCCTATCTAGATACAAAGCTATACCACGGATCATTAACATCTGGTCACAGAAATCCTGCCAGCATCTCTCAACCAGGGATAAGAAAACCACCAAATCAGGGCTTTGACCAACTAAAGATTGTAAAGCCGAAGATATATGTGCTTCGCACTCTTTTTCAATCCTCAGATAAAGATTTCCTCCCATTTTGTGTAGGCAAAGATCATTGACAGCCTGAGCCGAAGGTATATCAATTCCACGAACCAGTGAAGTAACTCACAGAAGCAAACAGCTAGTCTACCAAAAATGAAGGAGAATGGAGTAAAACATACCTGATAAAGCTTCTCCAAGTCACAAGAATCTGGTTGTTTCAAGAATATAGCTTTGATAGCTGACTGCAACTTTGCCCATGTATTCACCTCAAAATTTGTAGGAAGCGTTGGTTTATCTTCATACAACAATAAAATAAGAAAACATTAAACTAGAATTTATGATACACCCAGTAAACATGGACTTGCGCAATTGCTATAAATATAAATTTCACACCAGGTATTTGCATCATCCTCAGTCCATGCATATAAATAAAGGATACAGGTAACAAGGTTCGCAACAATAATTGAAGTTCATAATGCACATTGCTTGCGAAAATTCAACAAATATTCTCTTGACAACTAAGAAATACCAACTCATTAGATTACATACAGCATACACTCATAATTATTGCAAAACATTTCACAATGCAATGAAGAAATGATGACAACAGGTGAGGAGGTTATTAGGAAGAGACAATAACAAAAACTTGACCAAATAACTAAATTGTCTGGTGGGACTTTGATATATGATTTTGTGTAGGATCCAGTCACATAATGACCGACAGGTAAATCCTCTTTTCTTTACTAAAGTTCTTCCTTTTTCTAGAACCTATGGTTATTGTTTAGAAAACTCGTCCTTCACAAGATTTCTATCAACAATTTTTATGAAAAATTATGGTTGCTTTCTTATTCATCATAATTCCCTTTAAATAAGCTCAATACATAGAGTACATAACATAAAACAAAAAGTTAGCAAATTATTCTCTTACTAAAAATAGACTTATGAAAATAATACACTTCCTAAATTACTACCTAAATAAGACAACCATTAAAATTACTTCTTAATCAAGCTAATCTTGTTGTATATTTTCTTTTCTAGAATGCATTTTACATATCATTACTCCCCGCATACAAAGAACTTGTCCTCAAACTCAAAATCAAGTAACTCTAGATATCCTGGCCCTCCATCCCTCTTCTTCTAAATTAGCAAGATCCACCCAAAATAACCTTTTAGACTTGATTCCTCTAAAGGACTTGTTCACAATTGAAACAAAGCCCCTTCAACCTTTGTTCCTCCATCTCAACCTTCTTCAATTTCATAAACAGAACATGCAAAAGCATTTCACACACTAAAAGCAACCCCTTGACTCTCCTTTCCACGCCCTTTTCCTCCTATATAATTTACTAACACAAAACTCGAGTTGTTCCAACGAGAGGCAACCTTGCGACTCCCACAACCGAAACACTTCTCAACCTTCTTTCGTGTGCATGGGCTAGGTTCATGGCAACCCCCCAGCTGTTCAGTTGTTATAGCTTCACTTCCAACTGAAGCCCTTCCATGAGCCTAACAACAAACAACCCAACTTGTTGCCTTGTTGTAAGCTCTGTTAGAACTCCCTCTAGTACTACTCCAAAATCCCAAACTATTTCACGTTTGCTATTTCACCCAATGGGTTTAGACTCATGGGAGGTCTAAACCATAAGTGCATTATTCCTTGAAGGTTTCCCAATACATACTAGTTTCCTCTTGCTCCACCTTAAAAAATCACAGTTGCGCCTCTTCGTTAAGATGGAACGCTGCCAGCCCCACTTTCTCCTCTACCAAGTTACATTGGTTCTCGAAGAATTGCTCTACCTAGTGAATCCAAACAAGAGGTCATCAGAACAATCATAAGTGGGGAATTCCAATTTAGAATCCTTGGTAACAATGCCCAAACTAGCTAGCTCCATGCTTCTATCCACCCTCATCTCTGTGCAGGTGCGGTTGCTGTTTCCAACCTCCCACTGCTGGTCTTGTTCGCAAATAACCTGCAAAAGCTCCTCAAATTGAGCATTCTAGCTTTCTTCTATCTTTGCCAATCGTTGCTCCACTTGTTTCCTGAACACATCTACTTTAGTTGATAGATCACACAATTTGTCCATCACCCTAGGCTCTGATACCAAATTGATCTGTGTTTCTGTGTAGGACCTAGTTACGAGATGATTTAAAGGGAAATCCCATTTTCCCATGCTAGGGTTCTTCCCCTTTATAGGCCCTATAGTTGCTGTTTAGAAAATTCGCCCTTGACAAGCTTTGTGCCCAACTATGTTTATGAAAAAAATATGGTTATTTTCTTATTCATTGTAATGCCCTTTAAATAGGCTCAATACATGGAGTTTTTAGGAAGTAAAATAGAACAGGAATTTCTCATACTAAAATAGACTTATGAAAATAATAGACCTCTTAAATAAAATAATCACTAAAATTACTTCCTAACCCAGTTGATTTTTTGCATATTTTCTTTCCTAAGAATGCATCTTCCATATCAGAATTCTGTCAAATATCTGTTCCATTGGAAAGCTCTTATCGTTGTTGAATGAAAGATCAACCATCAGTTACACTAACTTCATTAGGAGTTATTTTATGAGCAAATTACCATAAACATACACATCACAACATGGGATGAGAACAATTCATTGAGCTGACAGAAAATTAACCATAATAGAACAAAATAAATGGGGAATAGAATATTGCAAGCTTATGAATTACATCGTGACATTAACACTTTCCAATTAGCAAAGAAGCGAGCATAGCAGAGGAGCCTAAGCAATCATCCAAATTGCATAGCAGTTCACCAAAACCCTTGCTTAGCTACAGTTTCAACCACTTGAACTTAAAACAAGGTTAACCCAACACGAGTATGCAAAGAATGCGTAAATGAGAAACAGAAACTTCATAAGAACTTGCCAATAGTAAGCTCCCAATAAATGGAATTTCGGATCAATTTAAATCAACTTATCACTGAAAAGAAACCACTTAAATAATGCAATAAGCAACAGATCCAAAATTCAACAAATTTCTCAATTCACATACTAGATATCTTAACCAAAAACAAAATCCAACAGAAGAGAAAAACCCTAGACTAATTAAATCTTTAAAATGACAAAACCCAAATGGAAGATGCCAAATTCGAGTCAGATTTTCGACGAAAACAATAAGATTGCACCTTTAACGAGCTTAATAACAAGCTTCTTTGCGGGTTGAGGAGGAGTGGCCTTTTTGCGAGACAAATTAGCGGCGGTATGAGACGCGCTGTCGTTGTCGAGCTTTGAATCGTCATCCAGAGCCATAGGGTCCAATGTAGCATTGGACCCAGCAAAGTGGTGGTTGAGTCCGTTTTTGTTGTCGTGAGGCGAGCAGGTGGAGACGCCCTGCGACTTGGCCTTCTTCATCGGGTGCAACGTGTCGTCTAGGGCAGCGGAGGTAGAGGCGGAGGCAGAGGCGGAAGCGGAGCTGGCGGTGGCAGTGCGTTTGGTAGGGAGAGACATCAACGAAGAGTTTGATCTTTACTTGGTTATCGAATTATTAACAAATATTATTTTATTATTTCTCAAAAAACAAATATTATTTTATTTATTTATTACGTAAAAGAATTAATTTTAGGACATTATTGTCTTACATGCTTTTTTGTTTTTTTTTTTTTGTGTATTAATTGTTGTAAGGTAGATTTAATACACAAGTCTTTCCGCTTTGTAAAAGTCAGGTAAGAGTTACCGATTTTATTTAGCAATTTCTTTATATTTTACAAAAAAATTGTTTTTATGACTCGAACTCGTAACTATTCGACTACAAAGGAATAATCTGAATCTAACAATTTTTCTATGTTGCCTATCACCAATTTTCAATTTATTCTTTTATTAATCAAATTTTCTATTTCAATTTTATTGTTAAGTCAATTAAATTGCACATATTTTGGACGTAATTATTGTTAAGGTGTTGAAATTATTATCCGAATTTAATAGAATTGTTCTATAATTGTTTACAGATAGTTTTCAACACTCTAAGGACAAAAAATGATCAAAAAGGTGCAAAAGAAGGAAAGAAATACGAAATCCCCAATCTGGACGAAATTCAAAGATTAGGCGTGGGCACGCATAAGAATGGAATCATAATCCTGCAGATTTTTCAGATTTCGTTTTCAATCAAAACACAACCGTCCAAGATCATCTCAACCTCTTTCCAAGAAGACTCCTACCGAAATTAGATGTAAACCTGATCTAGACAAAAGGAAGACAAGATAAAGAAGAGATTTACATGAAATAGGAGATTTTGGGTGATTGCCGTTGATATATACATGTATTAGGGGGGAAGGCAAAAGGTAGATTAGATTAGGTTTATAATAGGGTTTTAGTTTTCTTAGGGACTGCCGCACCCTCTCTGCCTCTGATTTTCTTGTTCTTCAAAGTAGTCTTTTGTAGGTCTTGGATTGGTGGCTGTCGTCCATTGGATTTTGCTGATTTGTTGGCTCACGCTGCTGCACTTCACTTCTTGTTTTTTTTTTGTTTTCTTTTATTCTAAAAGTATTGAGTAGTATAGCCGTTGATTGTTGGAGGGTGGCTACCGTCATCCTTAGTTGTTGATTTATGATGGTTTACAAGTAGTATCACCATAGGTTTAGGGATTTAGAAGTTACCGAAATTCTGTTCTTCTTGTTTTCAATTTCTGCAGATTTCAATTATTGATTTTTATTATTTTCAATAAAGACCAGTTATGGAGACATATGAATTTGTTATTTCTTTTGATTTCAATTCAAGTATGAGTAGCTAAATTTTCTTGTCTTGGTTGAGGGATCCGAATTACATGTTATTGTGGGGAGATTTTTTGGATATTTTTCATATTGTTAATAAACATTGGATATTTTCATATCTGTCTTTTTAATTGAATTTGTTGGTTTCTAGAAGCGCTACTAGAGATTAATTGATTCAACCGCTAGATTAACGAAATATGACGTTCAGTTTCAGTAACCATAAGTAGCAATTAGGATTAACCTCTCTACGTTAGAGTTGGAAAATTCTAAGAAAATATTCGCTTGATTGATTACATGTCGTACATGTTTATCACTTGT
>JANKYE010000002.1:34010539-34025282 GCA_032467995.1 Erythroxylum dillonii
TTCTGAAACGCCATATCTGAGTGCGATAGGAGCTCTCATGTATCTTGCTAATTGTACTAGACCTGATATAGCTTTTGCTGTTAATCTACTAGCAAGATTTAGCTCATCTCCTACGAAAAGGCACTGGAATGGAATTAAACATCTATTCCGTTAAGCTCCAAACCTGCACAGACACATTCAGGTCTCAAGAGGAAAGGCAATGGCTGGAGGTATCTGGTTCTTGATTATGCTTCCGCTACTGTTTTTACATATATATGACGGTTATATATATGATGCTTAAAGCATGTGTTTTATACGTGAATAATTGTGTATGAAATGCATGTTCAAGTTTACAGAGAAAACAAAAATACATGACTTAGCTTTGTCACTTGATGTAAAAGGGCACAATCTCAATAGAATAATAACATCTTCTAAAGTTATATTAATCTTAACAATATCACAAATTTCCAAAACGCTGGCGACATATGCACTTGGATTCTTGTATGATAAACCATCTAATTACACAAGTTATTAAATCATCTAAATTATGTTGAGATTAATCTCAAAATTATTGTCCTAGATTATATTCTGTAAGTGATTGTCTAGCATAATCTCTATAGTATGTTGTACTGCCTATCTTTTCCAAAGTTATATTCATATTCTTTTCCAAGGAAATACTCTTAACCTCAAGTTGATTAATTGAAATATCTTTCTAATTAAAACTCCTAAGAATTTATTAACTTGTTCTATAAATTTTTTATTAGATTAACTCTAATATAGAAGATTAATGTGATCCCATCTCTATGATTCTATATAAGTCTTATTATTCATTTTATGATCTATTTACGCATATGATTTCTTAATTCTTATATATGAAATCTAAAATTGAATTAAAATACTAGCATATTCCAATTCAAACATAAGAAATAATAATGAATAATTCATAAGAAAACTTAGGTCTTCCATTAAATCAAATTATCAGTCCAAACAAATAACTCTAAGTTTCGTCTCTTCTACATTTATCAATATTTAATTCATACCGAGATAAAGAAAACAAAAAAAATCATGAAAGAATAAAAAATAAAAATATAACCAAGTTAAGTGCAAATTCCTACAAAAAAAACCATTAAAAAAAAGCAAAATACTCTCAAATTTATGTTAAAAATATATTTTAATTATTACTTTTCACAGTCCTTAATTATGTCCACTCTCCAATATGCTTCCTAGAATTCAACCAAGGCTCTTACTTCAACAAAGTCAAGAGGAATATTCTTACAATCCATATCTTTTTGTAAAGAGCTATCCTCCTTACTATCTTCCTTTAAAGTGGAGAGAAACCTTAAGTTATAAGTGAAACTTTACAGCTTACTTTGATAACTAGGCTTCCACACTTCCTAATACAACAATAAAAGCTTAAAAACACTGTAAAAAACTCTTTAAAATATGTTCATAAAATACTCAATTTGTTTTTTGTTTCAAAAACAATATGAAACTTTATGTAGTCTTCAGAACCAAAAAATTACTCTTTACAATAACTAGTTGTAGTACATTCATTGACCAATGTGAACTTGTTTAAAAAAAGTGATATGTTGGGACAAGTGGACTAATATAATTATAATCTTGTTTTCAACGTGTTGTTTCATCCAAAAATAAAAGTCATTTATGGTATTCACATTTTGTTAATTATCATCAAAATATGAATTGAAACATCTCTTAATTCAACGCATAAGATTTGACAAATTTATAAGTTTATAAAATTCTAAATAAAAAATTAAAAAAGGAATAAAGTTTAACATATTCATATTTTATTAATTAAGCACAAGTTAAGTAAATAATTAACTTTATTAAGGAAATTCATACCAAGATCAAATCACCGACTACCTTCTAAATAACAACAATATTTAGTAGGAATATTTTCGATATGTAAAATTTAGGAAGATCTAATAATATACAGTTTTATTCAAAACGATATGAAAATAAATCTTAAGACTTCAGACACTTTCAGTCCTCTTCGAAAACTTACAACACTCTTTAACATAATGCGAAAAAAGACAGAAATAATTAAAAGATTGAACAAAAATAGCATTGTTCATGGATTAAAAAAATATTTTAAAATAAAATATAATTGATTTAAGTATACAAACTTTACTTGGTACTTGGTAGGGCACTGAAAACTTTTGGCTTGTTTGCATCATCACTTGACACTTCGGGTACGAGGAAAACAGCGACGAGCCAGTGACTATGGAACACGAGGTCAAAAGCGTAAGCCAACGAAAAGTAATTGTATGAATAGTACGTTTCGGAGTTGGAGAATCTAACAAAAGCCGAAAGGGTGCTGCTGGGTTGTATCGCACGTGTATAGAATCGACAACCATGACTTCACACCGGTTCCAACTTGCCTGCGTCTTTGACTAAAAACAATGGAATTTGGTCCTCCTAGACTGCCTCTGGTCAAATAGTTCAACTATCCGTTTTTAGTTACTTGCCCGCAAAACTCCTTCAACCAAGCCTTCTCCATTTGCTCAGTATAAAGCCGCACACAATCCTCCCCTCATAACAACACTCCAAAATATCGTTCAAACAGGCCAGAGTAGACCGAGAATCCACATCAAAGCAAGGTATATATATTTTTATTTCCTGCCAAGAACTCCAGAAGATATATAGATCATACAACTTTCTATACCGGGAAAGACTCAGCGAGGAAACGGCAGGAAAAGTGTCGTCAACTTGCAATAAAGCGATTCCCAAATGGCACGTGACGAGATAAAGGTGGTGCTTGTTGACACTCAGTACGTCGTCGCTGATCCCAAGAGCTTCAAGTCCGTGGTTCAGAGTCTCACCGGCAAAGATTCATGTGTTTCCTGGATCGAGGAGAGCTCGTTTGTGGGGCAAAAGAGGAAAAAACCTGTTGGTGGTGGCAATAATAACAGAAGAGTTGGGGTTCCAGGTAGTGGAATTGAAAGTAGTTCTGGCAATGCCGATTTGAGGTTCACAAAAGGGTTGTCGTTTAACGATTTGGATCGAACGATATTAGAGCTGCCTCCGATGGAGGAATGGTACAAGTTGTTGGTTGACAATAACCTAGTTTAGTAGTTTTGTAAGAATGTAACATTCGTGTATCTATTCTCTTGTATCTGCGGATTTAACTCTTCTTTTTGGTTTTCATTTCATCTTTGTCTTTCTCTGTCAATTCTCCATTTAGCAAGTCTTTGAGATGAATGAATTTAAAATTTTCCATTATCTTAAGGGCAACAGTGAGCAGACAAGTCTGCTTACATGGTGAAAACAACATACAACTTCTAAAGCCATAGTAGATGCAAATAAAGTTATTTACTGACTACCAAAAAGAACAAAGCTTAAAGAACAATCAGAAAGTTGAGGAAAACCAACCATTCTGTACTTTACAGCAAGCAAGATATCCGTGATCAAACTAGTTATATTGACTAAACTCCTATTAACAAGCTCTCCAAACATGGTAATTCATAACAAATCAAAGCAAACGAAGAACTTGTGAGTTTGCAGCTTATCCACAATTGCTTCTTGGCCAGTTGAAAATTTCCAATCCCATTCTCAGCAGGTGTTTGAATGTTAACATTTGGATAATAAACTAGACCACACAAATTGCTGACAAAACGGAATTTTAGACTCTCATCTAGATCTACCAGGGCAAAGCTGACAGAAAGAATCACCAATTATGTAAGTAATCTCTTTTTATTGTTTTTTGATGGGATACAATAGAACTATGTTTTGGCAGTTAGAAATTCCACCCATCAACTCTTTTTTTGCCTCAAATTGATTCCCAGGCAGACTTACCGGAAAAAAGAACCTGTAGTAGATGGAAGCTAGAGGACATAGTTAATCAGGAGTTCCTGGTATAGGAAAGAGAACTCCATAGCAGCAGCTTGACGGGAAACTATTTCTTTAGATCTGGAAGCCCCCAAAATCCAATCACTTCTCCCGATCATCTCATAACTTTGATGATGGAGGGCTTGTAGGAATCGTGTAAAAGAAAATAAACTTCATTTGTAAGGATGTGTGCTAAGACGATCCCGTACCTGGCTAGTCAATTGATTATCAACGGTGAAAGAGTATACGTATCAACCATCCAATGAACATTCTAGCCGTAATAAGTTGGTGGTCCTGCTTAAGTAAAACGAATGGTAATCTTAGTTTTTCGAATTGTTCATGGGGACTCTCATTTAATCTGCATACTGTAAATAGGACGTTAACACCTGGAGGAGATGCTTACAAAGCGACATCCTTGTCGCAGCAAGATAAGGTCAAAGAACGCTTTGATCTTCTGTATAAAGGCGATTGGTTGTCGGTAGTATTCATTTTGTTACCGTGTAACGAGGTTAAAGAAGGATGATGAATAGGCCTTGGTAGTTGGTTCACAATGTGGTAAGAAGAGGATAACGTGGCGTATGTAGGAACCATACGAGACCTTGTAATGCATTACAACTTGGTTGGATGAGGAGGAAAACTGGATGAAGAGAGTTCCGGAAATAAGAGGGAAAGTGAGGTGCAATTAAGGAGAAAGAAGAAGAACGGTATAGGGTAAGGCAGCTAGCTAGAGAATCATCAAAGTCAAGAACCCACCTAATTCCATAGACATATTCCACGACGAAGGATATCTCTTGGACGAAGTTCGTTTCATTGTCCTCCTACATACGTATCTTTCGTAATGCATCCCTGTATCTTTTCTTGACAATATGAACAGTAATAATCGTAGGATAACCAAACACAAAGGGAGCGTAGTAAAAAACCATGGGCTTCCGCTTTCTGCAGGAATAGGGAAGAGTACTTCCATTGTAGTTACGTAAAGCCTATAATAGGTATTTCGAGCAAAGGGGTATCCTGTCAGGACTGCCAGCGTCCTCGGGAGTTGGGACCATCAACCCTGAAAACGAAATCAAGGAAAAGAGAAAACTTCTTCAGGGACACCCACAGCCATACGAACTGAAAAGGGCATTTTTTTTTTCTCTACATCGGAAAGGATAAACAGGAATCTAAATCTTATCTTTCTGTCCCATTTGATTTTTTAGTCTGAAATCTTTATGATATGAATTCTATAAGCTTGGTCCAAGGTTGGAGTACTTCAGCCGACTCTTATTGCTCTCGTTCGAACATCGAATAAGTATATTGAGAATCTCTTTGTTTCAAGTTGCTAAGAATCTCAATATACATGGTTGTGCTTTCTCCAATATCTTGAATGCTAAATTTTATCTAGCTAGATAATCCAAAACCAACTTGAATGCTAAATTTCATCTAGCTAGATAATCCAAAACCAACTTATTCGTGGAAAGAATGTGTAGTTGTAATACAATTTCTTCAAAAATTTTAATATCTTTAGGTGTCACACTCTAACACACTATCCTACTCCGAATTGACTCTACTACTTACTTTATTACCCCAAACTATTTCCTCATAATCAAATTAACAATATTTGTAAAACAATACATATAAAATAGCATTTCTCCAATCAATAAGCTCCCAATCCATAACTTATTCTTCTTTTTTTGGTCATGGCATCATTTGTGCTATAATTTTCCAAAGTTATGGTTGAGAGCTTTGGGTCATTGTTATAATTTATTAAGCACTCATCCATTACAACCTTTCATTTATATATGACGCTGGCATATATATAAACCTATCATTTAAAGATATGAACAAACATCAATTATAACATAAATAATGACAAAAAAAACATAATTTACCTCATTAGTTGATTTCATAAAAGTTTGATCATTGTCAAAATAGTGTGTCCTCATCATCACATAACCCTTCTTTGGGTTGTCGGCAATTCATATATCTAATGTGAGGGGTACTCTTATGTGAATACTCAATCTTCAAAAAAAATCATCGTAAATCTTGAAAATATCTTTTTTGGTATTTTAAGTCATGATCTTGAAATAATAACATGACAAACATCTTAAAGTTTTTGTTATCGATAATGAAGAATGACTATTCATCACCAATGATCATCTTGGCTGGTAAAAAACTTTGATTTGTTGTTGTTTTAACTATATAAAAGTCATCCTAACCTTCCATTTCATTATATTAAAGATATAAAAAAAATAGCGTTCTAATATCATCTTCTTTCTATTTCATGACTTCAAATATCTCTTCAAATGAAAGCTTTTACCTTTAGAACTTTCGACTAAATCTTATGATAATAATTACATTATCCATTTTCAACTTTATCCTTGATCTAGTTTTGATAAAGTGATTCTAGACATCACTTCTCAATAAACTAGTTTTTTCATCTTATATCATTTCTTTAGTTGGTAATTACGGTTGGGTATCATCAGTGACGGAGCTACGTACAAACTTGGGGGGTCACTGGGCCCCCAAGTTTTTTTTAAAAAATTATTTTTAATATATATATATAAAGATAGAGTTATTTAAGGATTAGTGGTGTACTGGGCTCCTCAAATTTTAAAAAAATTAAATTTTGAGCCCCCTATCTTAAATTCCTGGTTCCGTCACTGGGTATCATATTAGAACTCTCTACTGATGTACTTCTACGTATCAAATTAGAACTTTCCATTTAAGGATTATGCTCATCCATCTAAAGAGATAACATAAATTATTATTTAGAAATATCATAAACTAATTAAAATTGTGACAAGTTTAAATTAAATATATTATACACTTCAACAATGACTATCTACAACTAATCCAAAGGGACGATAATAGATAAAAATTCTAATTAACTCATGACGTCAAAGCCTTTCCATTAGATAGCTTATGAATTAAACTCAAAAGGTTAGAGAAATAAGGGTACATTACTGTCTCATTGGTTGGACGAATAGCGATAGGAATTTCCAAATTTGATTTACTAGATTTTGTCAGCCAAGTGACCTAAATTAAAGAAAGAGCAGGCTATAAAGTTGTCAAGATATTTCAGTTCTAGTTTATGTGCCATAAAAGAGCAAACTCTATAAGAAATTAATAGAACTTCACATATAACTGTAAATGCTAGAGATATATCAATGAAGCAAAACACCCTTTCATCAATCATGGCACACATTTTGCATCTTCTCTTCTATTGTTTGGTGTAAATGAAGTTCCAAGCTTTTATAAAATGTTTTAAAAAATCTATGATTTCATATTTCAGACAAAAAAGATTAGGAATAAATAAATATGGCTATATTGTTGGCATCGTCCAATAAAAAATTCTACTCCCATAAGGAAAAATTATTCATTAATCTAACATCAAACATCAATTCTAAAGTTCTACTCATATGAGCCATTTCTCTCTCTAAATGTCTATGTTAAAATGTAATTTAACCATAACAAATAACTCAAAATGATTTACAAATAGAAACAAAGTAACTCTAAATTAATGAAGCATTCTTGAAAAATTCATGAAAGAAAGCTTCCAATAAAACATTTTCATGAGTACTACAAAATAGCTACCCAAAAACTTTACCAACAAAACGCAAATATCAAAACCTCTTACCCACAAAATAAAAAAAGCGCTTACAATATTCTACTTATTAGGTTGGTCTTAATGTAGAATGTCTCCCTTTATATACATAAAACATATTCACCCTACAATTTCTTGTATATGTCCAAAATAGATGCTAACTAATTTATCCTAATCAAAGAACCTATAAACACCCAAACTTGGCAATAGATATTATGCTTGGGGCAGCACAATGATACATTCTCCATTCTAACGTCAGCTAATTTGCCTTGATTAATGACATGATATATGCTTCATTTTGACACCAATTAATAGGCCCTAACCAATCATCACATCAAGTGTGCACAAACCCCTCAGAGGCCGTACAATATATCCCAACATGTATAAAACAAAATACATATATCACATCATTTATACACAGGCTTCAGCACCATAATCTGGAACCATATACAACATCTAAGTTATTGATGGTATTTTCTTGATACATGAAAAATACACTTTGTATGTATATTAGTAGTTATATGCCAACAATCATGCAATTTTATACTTAGTAAACATACTAGGTCTCTTGAACTCATTAATTTAACAAAGTCTTAAATCGACCATAACTTCTGCATGGAGTTTTTGAAATTATAACTTAATTTCAATCAATTTAAGCATGAAAATAATAATTTGACGTTTAATAAATTATTTAATATGTGTAAATAATAAAAATAACTAACCTAGAAAACATTACTTTGCATATACTACTAGTTTTCAATCAAAAGATACTTTAAAACTGAAGGATACAATGTTAGAATTTTTATATTCACCTTCAAAATAGTCACTCTCATTTCCTTTCCTCTTTTCTCTACAATTTTATCAGTTTTTTTGCTTAAGAAAAATAAAAGAAATTATTGGATTAGCTGCTCTTAAAAACTAAATTTTGTGGAATTTAGCTAGTCTAACAATTTTTTCGGCTAGTTGAACATTAATTTATGAAGGTTGACATTGCCACCATCAAATAGTAGATATCAAGTTTAGGTGTCTTCTTAAAAGTTTTTGAAAATTCTCTTAGCTTTTCATAATATATTGAATTACTTCGATTCAATTTGTTACTTAAAGTGATGATCAAAATATCAAATACTATTAAATGTTGAAAAAAAATGAACCTACAAGTTTATTTTATCAAAATTTTCTGTTTGAGTTTGAAATCAACTTTTGATGTCACCTATGAAATGTAATATTCCTCTTTAAAATTTTATAACTTTTTTAATAGCCTTAACCTAATATTTCTATTTAAAATTTATACTCAAAACATCAAATATTGTTCAATTTTTGTTACATATTAGACTAACATGCTTGTTTATTAAACCTTCTTATTTTGTTTCAATTCAATCACATTGTACACTATCCTAAAAAATATACAAATTCAATAATTTAATCAAGCTTCTAAAGCATAACACTTTGACCATAAATTTATAAACAAAACAAATCATAATAAAAATAAATAGACACTTAGAACAAAAATAAGAGAAAAGAGTTCAAGGTCTCATAAGAGTCAAAAAAAGTAAAAGTTGGTGGAATTGTAACAACCAAAGATGTGAAGGTAGAAAATGGTATTAGTGAAAGAGCTGTGATCAATAGGTGGTTTTTAAGATATTGGAATGAACTAGCTCCATATTATAAAAAGATGGAAGGTTATAAATCTAACCTTGTTAAGGATATCAATGATTCAATAATAGAAGATTGTCACATACTATATAGAAATTGAGTGTATCAAATATAATATGAAAGGTTAAATATTTTATAATTATAAAAAATATTATTAATCAACTTTTAGGTAGTTATTTTAGGGTGATACTCTTGAGTCCAAATTTGAGTTATTGTTAGGTTAATTCAGATTGAAACTATTACAAATGATATTAGAGTGGATCTCCAATAATACGAAGTTGCAATAGGAACAAACCAAGCAGAAGTTAGTAGACCTATAACATTCAGAAGCAATGAGGACGAGAAATGATGTCAATAGTAGGTTTGTGAAAAATGGGCAATTCTTAAAACTTTTAGTTGAAAAGGAGTAAAAAAAAAACTAATTTTAATATTAAAAATAATGAAATAACTTTTATTATGAAATAGGTCTTAATAAAAATATTAAGAATTTGAAAATGAGAAGATTGTGATTTCGTATATAAATGATTGATATCAAGTTTTATATTTAAAAAATAAGAATTGAAAAAAGTTCAAAAGGTCATTAAAAAGTTTAATAATTTAACTATTTTTAGAACTAAAATTCTCTTAAATCTAAAGTAGATTTGTTGGTAAGTTAATATAAACTTAAAATGTTACAAGAACTTATCATGATAAGCCATTTAGTGAGAAATGAAAAGCAAGAAAGTTTCTTCCTCTAGGAAAATCAATGTCCACCTTTGGGTTTGCATTATTTATACACAAAATTTGTTCTAATTATTTTGTCACTCAATCCCAAATTAATCATCTTTACAATAATAATATAATTGTGTTTAGATTTTACTAGATGGGGAGATAGTCCTTCCGCTTTAATTAAACATAATTATTTGTTTTATGATTATTAAAAAAAGAAAAAGAAAAAGAAAAAATTATCTTGTTGTCTAAATTTGGCATTTATGCCTAGATCTAATTTAGTTTAGCCCTCAATTAATAGGTTAGGACCAATTTGATCAAGCTTCAGGTTAAGCTTACATTATTTTTTCAGAAAACTTTTAGATTTTGAGTTGAGCTCGAATTAAGCTTTACCACCTGGCACAACTTGAATTCTAAAAGTCTTATCCAAGCAATGTCCAAATAATATCATTTGGGAATAGGTGAAAGAACATTGTTTCCCATCACAATGTTGAACTAATTTGTCTATTTTTAAAACAATGTTGTTATGCTTATCAGCAAACTAACATCATTTTAGTATGAACAAAATCCTCGTGTCTATATCTCTTCTTCTCCCTTTAGTCATTGTAGCATAATTAAAACAAAATCACAGTGACTTTGTCTCCTTTTATTTCCTTGTTGTCGTTGCCAACTTTTCCAGTGTTCCTCTAGTCCTCTACTAATTTTTTGGAAGTCCTCCTCACTGCTAATCACCCAAAAATCCCTTCTTACAATTAGACCAGTTGCCTCAAAGTCCTCTTTAACCTATTTCTGAACGATATACAAATAAAGTTGTACTAAGTAACTTAAGTGTATTCCGTACCCTCATTTAATATGTTTTTTGTAGATTTTTTTATCATCATTATTTTGTTCATTTTTAAGGTATTTAGATTATGACTTTTCTTGATAGGTACGTATTTTAAATATATATATATATACACATACTTTATTATGATATTTATTTAATTGGTATATACTAACCTACATTGTGTATTTTTTAAGAATTATACCCTGTAATAAAAATATAAGAATGTAGATGTAAGTTTTGAATGTGTGATGGTGAAATACAATGAAAACTTCCCTGATTGGCTACTAGGTATGTTGCAAAGAAAATAATAGAAAGTGACGAGAGAGTATAAGTTACGCCTTCATTGATTTCAACATGAAAACATTTTTTAGTTTCAAGAACATTCTATACTCCTATTTCTCTATTTGTCTAACCCTACCAATCTACACCATACATGTGTCAATATCTCAATACTATAAGATATATGCAAACTATAAGATATATAAGTCTGTCAACATCTCAATTTCACCCTTTTCTTTCACAATACCCCCCGACAAGATGGATGTTAGTAACGTTCATCTTAGAGAGCAAACTCTTGAATTGTGAACATCCCAATGGCATTGTTAGAAGGTCTGCTAGTTGATCAATTGAGGGTATGTAATGTAAAGAAGCAATTCCATCTAAGTATTTCAAAAACTAGCAATCAATTTTTATGTATTTTGTTCTTTCATGAAATTCAAGATTTTCAACTATGCTCATTGCTGATTTGTTGTCACAAATGAGGGGAACTGCTTGTTTATGTTGAATTCCTAACTCTTGCAAGACTGACAAAAGCCAAACAATCTCAGATTTAGTGTTTGCAAGTGCTCTATATTCTACCTCTGTTGATGACCTACTCACTATAGGCTGCTTCTTTGTCTTCCATCTCAGCAATGAATGCCCCAAGAATATGCAGTACCTTGTTAGTGATCTCCTAGTTTCTGGACACCCTGCCCAATCTGAGTCACTGAAAGTTGTAAGTGTAAGGAATGATTCAAGGGAAAGAACAAACCTTGACCTGGGGTTCCTCTGACATATATCAATACCTTTACTGCAACTTAAGAATGGATCTTTGTAGGGCAATCCATGAACTGTAAAAGCTACTGCACTGCATAAGATAGATCAAGTCTTGTCTAGTTAGGTATTGTAGCTTTCCAAAAAGTCTTCTATAAGAGCTTGCTTCTTGACCATTTAACAAGTCAACTTCTGATTTCTGCAGTTTAGTGTTGATCTCAACTGGAGATGACAATGGAGTACATCTTAACCAGTCACATTCTTTTAGTAATTCCAATGCATACTTTCTTTGACATAAAAATAGACCCTTGCTACTTCTAGCAATTTCAATGCCTAAGAAATACTTCATATTCCCAAGGTTTTTAATGGTAAATAATTCATGAAGATATTTCTTAATAGCAGTAATAATTTGCATGTTTGACCTTGTCACTAATATGTCATCAACATATAAAACTATAATTGTGAAATCTTGTTAAGTTCTGAGAGTAAATAAAGAATAGTCTATTTGTGATTGTACAAAACCAAAAGACACAAGTGCAACTATCAATCTTTCAAACCACTTTCTGGAGGCTTGTTTCAAGCCATACAAACTCTTCTTGAGTTTGCAGACCATGTTCTATGGTGCCTCAAAGCCTGGTGGAGGGATCATATATACTTCTTCTTCTAATTTTCCATGTAAGAAAGCATTGTTTACATCTAACTGATATAAATCCTATTGTTTTGCAGCCACCAATGCAAAAATACATCTAATTATAGTGAGTTTTGTTACAGGAGAAAATGTGTCAAAGTAATCAATTCCCTTCTATTATGTGTATCCCTTAGCTATAAGTCTAGCCTTGTACCTCTTTATTGTCCCATCTGACTTATACTTCACTTTATAAACCCATTTGTTACATATTGATGACTTTCCTGATGGTAATGGCACCAAGTACCAAGTCTGATTATCTTCAAGAGCTTTGATTTCTTTGTTCATTGCTTCACACCACAATGGATCTTGAATGGCTTGGCTATAAGTACTAGGTTCTATGTTGCTAGATATGGATAATATGAAAGATTTGTATGGTTGTGATAACTTATCATATGAACATGTGTATTGAAGTGGAAATGGAGAACCATCAATTACATTGACCCTAGTCATGGAAGATGACATAGGATTATCTGAGTCCTTTAGCTTAGGATATTTGGTATGATAGTTTTCTAACCATGAGGGTGGTTTGCTTGGCCTGGTGGATCTTCTAGGTGCTATGATATGAGATATTTGGTTATTTTTAGGAAGTGATAGTTGTGATGTAACTACTTTATTTGATTCATCATCATTGTCATCAAGTTGTTGAAAGATTGATTCTTCTAGTATTTCATGGTCAGGGTGAATCTCTGAGCTTAGGACATGTTTTGTGTTACTATCACGAATAATTAAAGGGACAATGATAGTTGGTGTTTGATGGTTTGATTCAATGTGGTGGTAAGGAAACACATTCTTATGAAACTTCACATCTCTAGAAACAAAAACTTGCCTAGTTTTCAGACTTATGACTTTGTACCCTTTGACATTTGGTGGGTTTCCTAGGAAGATGTGCGCTTGCATCAAAGCTTGTGCATTTGCATCAAACTTATGCCTTGACCTATTTAATGTTGCTGCATAACATAAGCAACCAAAGACTCTGAGGTGATGATATTCTGGTTCTTTTGAGTAAAGGAGCTTGTGAGGAACTTGGTAATTTATGGATGAAAAGGGTAATAGATTTATGAGGTGACAAGTTGCCTGGACACAATTTCCCTAAAAGTGAAGTGGTAGGTTTGCTTGGAATCTTAAGACTCTGGCAACATCTAGTAGGTGTTGATGTTTCTTACAACTCTGGCATTATGTTGTCTTTCTACACAACTGAGCTGATGAATGATTCCTAGGGATGAATAATATTGAGGGAGATTGAACTCTGATCCATTATCTGACCTAATACACTTGACTTTAGTATTGAATTGTGTTTTGACTAACTCAACAAAGTCCTTAACGTATTGTGAAGTTTCAGATTTTTGTTTCATTAAGTGGATCCAAGTGTATCTGGTATGGTCATTATCAACAGTCAGGAAATAGTGGCATCCATTTTGGGTTTGTATTCCTAAAGGTTCCCAAATGTCAACATGTATTAAGTCAAAGGGTGCAGCAGCATAAGAATGACTATTATGAAATTTAGGCCTTTTAAACTTAGCTAGAGGACACTCACCACAATCAAAAGTTGAACTGATGTTGCATTTCAACTCATCAATTCTTTAAGTCTTTGAAACAGAAGGATGTCCCAGCCTTAAATGCCAGGTTTCAATGTCTTGACATAACAAGTTTGCAAGGGAAACATGAAATGCGTTTACATTATTTTCACTTGAACTAGTAGGAATAAGAAAACAAGATTTGGAGGTTTCTGGATCAGCCTTAGTCTCCAAGTGATATAGGCTATTAGTAACTCTAACAACTCCAATCATCTCCTATAACTAATTGTAAATGTGACAGAGGTCCCCAAAGAAAAACAAAATGCATTTGTTAGACTTTGGAAATTTGCTTATAATGGACATATAAGACAAGGTCTAAAACCAATGTTATGAATACTGTACCGGGCTCGGTACCGGATTGGACGCTGAAACGGAACTGTACCGGTACCGTCGGTACCGGGTACCATTTCGGAAAATTTTTTAAAATTATAAAATAGTCCTTGAAATTTTTAAAAAATTTTATAATTTTTAAAAATTGCAAAATAGTCCATATTGGTATATTATATAATTGTATTGTATACTGTACTAGTTTACTGTTTACATCAACCATGTTTTTTAAAATCATAATAATAAATAATAATGACAATTATTCATTTTATTTTTTATATATATCTTTATTATATTTTAATTATTTCTATATATAATAATTATCTATATATAATATATATCTATGTATAATAATTATCTAAATATAATAATTAACTGTAAAATAATAAAAATAATTCAAAATTTTGAATTATTAATTATTTTCTATTTTATCAAAATTTTGAATTATATTTTTAGAATTGTTGTTTTCTCACATTCCGTTTCATTTTGCATTTAATTAGATATAATCACAATTTTAATTTAAT
>JANKYE010000002.1:34037480-34053744 GCA_032467995.1 Erythroxylum dillonii
CAATGAGGACAAGGAGGAAACTTGTCCCTTTTAAACCTTCCTCTATTCCATTCACCTTTCTCCTTTCCCTTCTTGTTTTGTGAGTATTTTTTGTGGCCCGAAGACTTCAACTTGTGAGCAGCTGCATATGCTCCTTCATTTTGTGTCTCCTCTTCTCGAAAAGCCTTCCTTTGTTCTACAGCTTGCAATGCATTAGCAAGTTCTGTAATGGTGATCGTATCCATGTCCCAAGTGTCTTCCAAAGATGAGATTTTTGATTCAAATCTCTCAGGAAGAGTCACCATGACCTTTTCCACAATTCTTTTCTCTTCAACACGTTCTCCCAACAGCCTAATCTCATTGACAGTCTTCATAACTCTGTCAACATAGTCTTTGATTCTATCCGACTCCTTCATTCTGTGCATCTCAAACTCTTTTCTTAGGTTGAGTATTTGCATCTTCCTTGTCTTGTCACTGCCCTGGAACTCTTGCTTCAGCCTTTCCCAAGCTTCTGTGACTGCTTCACAATCCATGATCCTTGTAAAGATCACATCATCCACAGCTGAATGAATGCAAGAGAGAGCACGAAATTTCTTGGCTGTTTCTTCAGAATGATGCTTCATCTGATTTACAGTGGGATTGGTAGGAAGAGGATTCACTTCCTTACCTTCTACATAATCCCAAAGGTCAAAAGACTTCAGATATATCTTCATCTTCACAGCCCATATCTGATAATTTTGGCCATTGAAAACAGGAGGTGCAGTGTTTGAAGGTGTGGAGGTCATTGGTTTTGTAGTTTGTGTGAAAGCTTACGAGAGATGAAAGAGGAGATGAAAGTTTCTGGGTTTTTAAGTCACAAGCCCCTTAAAAGATCAAGAATGCTCTGATACCATGTAAAGAAATGCAGAAAATAATGGACAGAACTTGTAACATCAAAGAGGAAGGAGAATAGGGTCGATGAAAGCTCTCATTCATTGCAAAAAAAACAGAACATATATCAGTTGAGAAGCTGCATACATTTGCTTCAAATTCAAAAATGCAATGATGCTTGGACTTGACAGTACATGAAGATTTACTCCTAATACAAGTAATCTATACCTACTACATTACAATACAACTTAAACTTTTCAATAGCACTAAATCAAGTTACATTCTAACACTTGCTTTCGGCAAAGCTATGTGTAAGTAACCTTTGAATTTTCCTTAGCTGTGTGTAAGTAATCTTTGAATTTTCCTTATCTATGTGTAGAATACGAAAATGGTTACTCAACCAATTCACGAAAGTACTAATCTTTTCTTCTTGGTCAAATTTCTCCAAATTTTCCTTTGCAGAAAAGCATGTGTACATACTTAATACAGATCTTGTGTTAATATGGGTTTGAAACAGTCTCTCTATTAGTTAAAGATAAGGTTGTATATTATTAGACCTCTTTAAATCATGCATTTCAACAAAATTTTTACTGCATTATTATTATCGTTGTTGAAAATTCGGGTCAATGAACATTGATACAAAGTGTCAAGAACCTTATTTCTAAAAGACTAATTAAATGTTTAATGGAAGGTTTTTTTTCGGACGTAAGTGAAAATTAATTTGCTAAAACTTATTTGTATGTGATAGCAGATTAAATTTTCATCTCATTTTCAATACTCTTATGTTATCATTGTTAGTGATTATATAAAACCAATTAAATTGATCTCTCACAACAGCTTAAGCTATTGTGATGAAACGGTCACTTAATATGGTATCAGAGCCTTTGAAACCAAATGGTTATAAGTTCAAATTCTACCACCCATCTATTATTCAGCACAAGATATATTGAACCTACGTAAGTTTCAAGCCTAAAGGGCTTTTACTTGAGGGGATATGTTAGTGAATATATAAAATCAATTAAGTTGACCTCTCACAACAGTTTAAGTTATTGTAATAAAACGGTCACTTAATAATCATCATTTCTATTACTAATTAAAGTAAGAGTTAATATAAGAATACTTGTCTTTATATTACGTTTACTAATGGCCTTTTATAGAGTTAGATAAAAGGTTTAAGATTTAAAAAGTTCAACTGAAATTATATCATTATAAAAGCGACTAAAAATGGAATAAAATTAAAAATTTTAAATATGATTGAAAATTTTATTTATTAAATAAAAATTAATTGATAAATTAATTAATTGATAAATTTTTAATAAAAAATTATTAAAGTAAATTCAACCAGATTTTTTTTGTGTATTTTATTATCACAAAAATTGGTGACTCGTTCGACATCAATGAAATTGGTCAACGTATTTAGTGTACAAGATTTTCCATTTTGCAGAGAGTTATAATACACGTAATTTTTCTTTTGTATTTTATAAAGAAGCTACCTCTGTGACTTAAAATTGTGACCTTATGATTAAAAAGAAAAAACTTTAATATTTGCTTCCATATTCACCTTTCAATGACAATGAAATTGTCCCATCGAAAACTTAACGTCAAGGGTTTGATGAAAAAACAAAAAGTTATTAAGTTTAACTTTAATGAGTTTAATTTGGGATTAAGCAGGCTTGTTAGTCCAAGCCAGCTTGGAATCAGAGCAATTGCGAAAAAGATAGCATAGGTTCCAAGTTCCATAAAGGGTCAGCTTCATCGTCAGCCATATTGTCCTTTGCGTAAAAGTATCAAAGTACTGGTATTCAACGTCTGCTGTCTAAAAGTGTTAAAAAGAATGATGTCTGTTTACAGATAATTGTTTGCAGATTCCAACTTCTTAGAAAATATTTTGTTCGCATCGTCACTTCCCACCTCTAATTTTGGGATCATCCAATTGCTTCCCCTGAATATTTAACCAGCAAGTGGGATTTCCCTTTGCTTTTGCATGAAGAAAGTGGCTGTGGGGGGGCATTGTCGTCATATTAAGAAATGGAGGAGTTGGACTCAGGTTGGAAAGAGACAATTTAGTCCAAAAGAAAAGCTACCATGTTAGAAGAAAATGGTAAGACCCACTACATGAAAGACATATGTTTAAAAACCAGTTAAGAGGTAAGAGCCAAATACAGCATTGGCAAGGAAAGGAAGCTGAAAGTTACTACCAAACTCTCTTTAATATCATACAAGCAAAGAAAAGAATTAATTGATTGTTTTAATTCCCTCACCAAACTTCCTCTCTACCTCTAATTTCTATATTTATTGTCTGCCCATCTCAATTTGGAATTCTTCACACTCTGAATTTCAACAGATCAATTCATGGTATCACACTCAGCTTTTGGCAAAATTGAGATGACTCGTTTGTTCCTTTTGTTTACTCTGATTTTCACAGGTACCATTCATTTTTCTTAATCACCTTTCTTACTTGATCATATCCAGTTGCATGAGCATGTTAGTTTTCATGTTTTTGGTTTTTCATTTATGTCCCAATTTCGAAATTTAGTGTCTAATTATGAACGGGTTGCAGAATATAATGGTGTTTTACAGGGAGTGACATCTCTTGGTATCAACTATGGTCAAGTTGCTAACGATTTACCATCACCAGAGAAGGTTCTTGATCTCTTAAGCTCCCTCAAGCTCAACAGAGCGAGAATTTATGACACCAATCCTCAGGTTTTGACAGCATTTGCCAACTCCACCGTTGAGCTTATTGTGACTGTAGAAAACCAAATGCTACCTGTTTTGATGGACCCTCAACAAGCATTTCAATGGGTTAGCACCCACATTAAACCATACTTTCCGGCGACAAGGATCACCGGAATTGCAGTAGGCAACGAGATCTTCACCGATGATGATACTTCTTTACTAGGATATCTTATCCCTGCCATAGTCAGCATTCATAGTGCATTAGTTCAATTAGGCCTTGATAGTTCAATTCAAGTCTCAACATCTAATTCCCTAGCAGTTTTGGAGCAATCATACCCTCCTTCGGCTGGTAGTTTCAAAAGTGAGGTTTCAGGGGTCATGTACCAATTCTTACAGTTTTTGTCTAGCACCAAGGCACCATTCTGGATCAATGCATATCCATATTTTGCTTATAAGGACGACCCTAATAGGATTTCCCTGGACTATGTACTTTTCAACCCTAATTCAGGCATGGTTGACCCGTTCACCAAGTTACACTACGACAACATGCTCTATGCTCAAGTAGATTCTGTCATTTTTGCTATGGCGAGATTAGGTTTTAACGGAATAGAAGTAAGGGTTTCGGAGACAGGTTGGCCGTCAAAAGGTGACACAAATGAAATTGGTGCAACTATTGAGAATGCAGCAGCTTACAACCGAAACCTGTTGAGAAGGCAGTTTGAGAACGAAGGGACGCCTCTAAGACCTAATATGAGGTTAGAAGTTTATCTTTTCGCTTTGTTCAATGAGGATTTGAAGCCGGGACCAACTTCAGAGAGAAACTACGGTATCTACCGACCTGATTGTACCATGGCTTACAATGTGGGCCTCACAGCTCTATCCAGTTCTTCGTCCACATCTTCCTCTTCCATTTCTCTTACTTCTTCGGCCAGTGCCACCAAGGTAAAGCCATAGGTTTCTTTTCTTACCTTAATCTTCCACTTTACTTTCGGCTGGCTAAATATTATATGTTCATACACTCAAAAGTTGTACAGAAAAAGTTGTATACATTCAGCAATTTGTATAATACAATTACCATTGGCTGTAAATTATCATTGAGATCGTAATTAAATAAATTTTGTGATTGTTCTACTATATATGTTATGATTAATGGGGTAATAAACTAATAATTCTATTTTTTTTTTCTCTTGGCCTTTTTCTATCCTTAAATGGCATTTATTGTGGAACAGGCTGCAAAGATGGAATACCAATGCTTGGTGTACTCGATGTTTGTGTTTTTGCTGACCCTCCAAGTTTTAATGAGAAGAGCGTATTAAGTTATGCAACAAGTTCATGTAAATACTAGGGCTAAGAGCAATAATGCATAAGTTCCACAATGTGCTCAGCCACAAATGACTTTGGAGAACACACCACAAAAACTGCCCAAACAATTCATGAACCATGCACGGCTTCTCAATCAGGATTTCTCGAACGTTTTATATCTCATTGTTTTGTTACAGAGGCACAACACTTCTTTCACTGTTATTATTCCCGATGATGTAGGAAACTTGTTTCCCTTTTAATTTGTTGTTCTTTTTCTTTTGTGCATTAATTGTTGTGGTAGCCCAAAATGTTATGTACAAATTAGTAGTATTGTTGCTCGTAAGGAGTAGGGACAACGAACTTCTCAATCTCACGTCATTGGTTGAAAAGAAAGGTACTTTTGTCCACTTTTGGACGTGGAATCCATAACTGATCTCAGATTTCTGAAGTCTGCTTTTCTTCTGTCACACTACATACCCTGAAATATATGTACATTAAAGAGGAAATGAATATTTATCTATGAACGAGATAACGAAGGGCAAAGTATTAAAGGATAGGGTATTCTTGTTTTTTATCCAGAACCAGAGGGCACTTGGCCTGCTCAGCTTTATTCTCTTAGGAGATACGAATATATTAATACATGATCGTCAGCATAGGGTCATTTGAGTATACTTTTAATTACGCAAAGGAGCTTTTGGGGATTGTTTTCCACTTTCACTTTCTCTGTAGAGAAATGGGGTAGACTGTAAAATCAGGGTTAGTTGAACCTATGTGGATGGTCTCTATATTTCACATCAGCCAACGTGGTGCACATGCAGCCCAACAGTACTTTATGCGAACAACCCTACACCCATGAGGATTTTGTTTTGTCGATGGCTATTGTCAAAATCAAGTATCCGTGTAAAAGGGTCCTCATTTTGGGAGAGTAGGATGAGAATCATCAATGGAGGGTCGGATGAGGATTATCGATATAGTTAACTACTGTATAATTCTTAAAAAAGAAGGTAATTAGAAATTCATCAAAAATTTACGCAACTATTAGTAAATTTGGAGATGTTTTGGCTATTCAGGACAAGCTTTTGCCCATTTGAATTGGGAAATAGTAAAAAAAAAAAAAAAGAAATTTAATGAATGATAGTTCCATTGTAGAATGGATTGTTCTTTGTGGAAATGATTTGGTTGACCTTTCAGTGTGCATAAATTAAGAAAATTTCTTTAACAAGTTTGAGCAAGATGTTGAAGGAATCAATTAACCGGTGTCTTGTCTTGTTGCCTTTCTGCTTTTGATACGTTATATATTATTAGTAGATGATGGTGAGGTCCCATGAACACGTATGTAGAGCAAGCATGTGGTCTTGCCTATTGAAAGTTTATTATAACAAGTCATGTGGTCTTGTTGCCTACGTTCCTTTCACCTATTCTTAATTTTAGACTTGTCTAACTTAGAAATATCGTTTTCAATTTCACTTTACATTATATCACACGTATAATTGTCTCAATCATGAAGTGTAACATGTTGCTGATTCGTCTTCGATCTTAATACAAAGAATTCTTATATACATGCACTCACGCAAACACTATTATTCTAAAAAGATTGCCGTTTTAAGAGTTACAAGTCCTAAAATTTAGATTGTCAAACAGTGCAATCATATAATCCCTGTCAATATTATTAGCCCCAACAGAAAACAAACTAAGAAGGAAATTAGTAGTTTAAGTAAATGGCTGGTAGTGCACTCTTATAGAAACTTGGCCATTAAAGGCAAGCAGAGCGGCTTTCCATATTAATCTAGAGCTGAAATTTTATCTTTATTGATTCTAAAGATCATAGTCAGAGTTAGTACCTTGCATGTGAGGGTCGTTTTCTGTTGGACTTTCAGGTCTTGATATGGGAGTATAGCTGTAGGTTGCTTAATTATCTTTTAACTTGCTTTAGGGGCCATGAATAGGCTTTCTTTTAAGGTCACCTTTAATTAATCTTGGCATAATTTTAGGAAAGATTTTTTTATAAAGTGGTATGAAGGAAGTTATTAGAATATACATTATATATTTAGATACTTGCAATGATATAAAAACTATACCGAACTAGCCGGTTCGATTGTATTAAGCACAAACTAGATTGATTTTCATTCTGATTTTTACTTTTGAACACCATGAATCAAAACTGACTGGTTAAATAATAAACCAGTCGATTTCCTCTTAACATTGAAGAATCAAATACTTCTTCTTCTTCTCTTATGCCCAAATCAGTAAACGTTTGGTCTCTTTGTATCTGAAAATGACTAGTTATCACTTACATTGGAGCACCAAGGACCAGCCTCAAAAATCCTACATCAAAGCTCACATGCATTTATACCTCTATAATTAACACGACAATTTTTACAAGCTCTAAGCTTCGACTCACTCCACCGCGTAAGGTGAGATAGCCTCAACGTTGCCAAGGTCTATCGACCGATTAATAATGCAGAATGCAGCTATGGAAGACTTGGGAAATGAAGGGTGGAGATTGAAAGAGAGATGAGACGGAGAGGAAATTAAACTCTACTATTGAGGCAAAATAATCAACTATAGATAGCAACATTCTAGAGGAGGAGGGATATTATTTTTTGGCAATCACAAATTTACAATTCATAATAGATAGTGATTTTAGGGGTTTGAGATTGGGAGAATAGAGAAAGAGAGAGTGAGAGAGAGTATCTGAGAGAAAAAAGATGAGTATTAGACTTTTAGTTTTCTAGACTAGGAAAATTTATAAGACATGGAGGAATTTTGTTTTGTTTTCACTTTCTAGTTTTTATATACGATCACTGAGAAGAGAAGTATACTATAAAGAGAACATATTATACTTGAAATAAATAGTAAAATTCTAAAATAAGAAGAAGATATAAATTCTAGTTTTTAATGATATTAAGAATATTAGTGTTGGTTTGTCAAAATTCAAACCAAAATAGAAATTTATTTAAAATTTATAAAAATTATTAATTAGTAATTTAGGATAGATGATCAATTTTATTTAAGAAAAGAGTGTGTTAAGGAGTGATGTTTTAGCTTTAAAGAATTATATTTAAAGAATGACACTAAAAATGTTATTAATTAGTAATTTGTTTAGGATAATTTAAAAATGTGTTAAGGGGTGATATTTAAATTTTAAAAATATATATTTAAAGGGCACTAAAAATGTTATTAATTAGCATTTTAGCATAGATAAGTAATTTTATTTAGGATAATTTAAGAATGTGCTAAAGAGTAATATTTAAACTTTGAAGAAGTATATTTAAAGAATGACAATAAAAAAAGTAATTAATTAGTAATTGAGTATAGATAAGTAATTTTGTTTAGTATGGTAGAATGTCAGTTTAATAAACAAGTAAAGATTGTGCATAGTGATAATGGTACTTAATTTGAATGCATGAACAATTATTTTAAAAAATGTAGAATTATGTACGAATCATCTTTTAAAGGAACTTCACCAAAAATAAAAAGAGTAGACCGCAAGGATAAGTATGCAGTTAATGTAGCTTACGCATTATGATTCTAAGCTAATCTTCTCGTAAAGTTTTAGGGGGAATGTATTTTGACTAATCGGTACCTAATCAATAGAACACCTTCACTTGTCTTGGATGGCAAACCATTGTATAAGATTCTGTATGATAAAGCACACTCGCTTGGACAGTTGCATGTTTTTAGATACTTATGTTATTTTTATAATCATAACTATAAAGGAGACAAAATTTCTATTTGTAGTCAAAAATATGTCTTTGTGGGTTATCCTTATAGTAAGAAAGGATGGAGGGTATATGATCTAAAGTTGGGAGTGTTCCTTGCATCGAAGTATTTTGTGTGTTAAGATATAGGTGATTATATTTTATTATTTAATTTTGGATATTATTTGATAATTAGACCTAGTTATGTTTATGTGGGATTCTTTAAAAACAAGTTTGAGAAATTTAAAATCCTAATTAAGATGCTATTTAGTATGTATATCCTATTGTGGGATAATGGTGATCTTCAGGAATTTTAACTTGATTATGGCAACTGGATATCCATGAGATATAGTCGATGATGTTTATGAGCTGACCCTTGGCTGAAGGTTTCTATGTTGCATTTTTATTGAAGTTGTCGTATTTTGGAAGTCTAAGCAGCTGTTTTTCTAATGTGTGTTTAACGTGATTTGGATGATGGTGTGTGGGGGTGCAGCTGTTACATTTTCCTTTGCTCCTGTGTGATTAAATTGGGTTGCATATTTGTTGATAGCCAGTTGTGTTCTTTCCTGTTCTTAAAAGACTATTGAGGGCAATTTTGACATCTATTCTTTAGTAGTGTTCACGTGATTTTGGGGCTGTATTTTTAAGTTGATTGTGCAATTTTTTGTGGCTTGTTTGGTGGCTATTGTGTGTGACTTTGCAATTGTCTTTTTGGTGTGGTGGTGTGTGAAAACTCTAGATTTTTTGTGATTTTTGTAGTCGTATTTTCGGGAGTATTGAGCTATCTTTGGTAGCTGATTTTTGGCGATTCTATCCATCTTGGACAACTGCATTCTCTGTAGTGTTGTGTGATTTTTAGGGCTATCCAAATATTGTTTTTTGAGTGAAAAATGTCTAAGAGATGTGTGTTGTTGTTGCTGTATTTTTTGTGACGTTTCGGTGATGAAATGTTTGTTCGATTGATGTTATTTTGATGTTGTTGTGTGGAGAATTCTTTTCAATAATTCACAACAGATACTGTTCTATCACTTCCCACGCTTTCGACTAATGAAGCTACATATTACGGGGAGTACTTTTATCTCAAGTGTTTTTCTTTGTTTATGTTTTTATTGATTTAATCACTTGAGTTGTTCAATTATCATCTTTATTAGTAAACATTGTTGTGAAAATCCTCTGTTGAGGTTAGTATAAGGTAGTCGTACTATTAGATGTAAAATACTTTCACGGGTTGTGAGGATGAGAGATAGTGTCAAGGGTTAAGTGGTGTCAGTTGAGTAAAACTTTGTATAAAAACTATTGTAGTTAGTGAAAGTATTAAGCTAGGTGAGGGTCCCATAAACGTAGGCAAGGTGCACTGAACTGCGTTACCAAATTTTATTATTGATTTTTTATTTGCGTTTGTGCATTTGATTCTCTGTTTTAATTGTGCTAGATTTTACGAAACTAGAACACCCCTTCATAAACTTTCATTGTGTTTTGTAAATGTTAGCTTCCTTATATACTTGACACTTTATGAGATAAGACTGATGCTAATTCAATAGACATGGAAGATTGGAGTAGGGTAGAAAAAGAAAGTGAAGTTCCTTTTATGAGCACAACCAAGTTGGTCAGGAAGTTGAAGGTATAAGACTTGGTGACTACACCAAGAGAAGTGAGAGTCTAGTTTCTTTAAGAGTAGAAAGAACTGAAGATGTGAGTGGTAACGAGGAAACTCTAAGATGTGGACATCGACACAAAATATCATCCACAAATCTGTGAGACTATGTGACAAACACCATTTGTAAGTTGAGCTCCTCTACGAGTTCATCAGCACACTACTTGTTGCGAGTCGAGGACTCCTTCTCCTTCCCTGATGATTCAAATTATTCATATATGATTTTGGGATGAATTGGAACTAATTTGACTTATCTTTATGTGAATTTAGAGCTTTATTTGTTTAGTTCTTACATATTTTAACTTTATTACTTAATAGGTGCAAATGAATAGATTTTGGGGGTAAGAGGCATAACTTTTGCTATTGATTTCGGATTAAGGTCATTCAAGTATGTTTTCGAAAAGGACTCTGAGTTCTACAACTTTCTTGAGGCTCCAAGGAGAGATTTTTGTCGTCTAAAGAGTCAAGATTGCACATTTTTGTAGATGCTCAGTGTATGTCCACCCAATAGACATAATGTCCCTTCAAACAGACACGAGCAGGGTTGGAAAGCTGAAAAACCCGAGAAGGTCTACTCAACGAACATTATATCCGCTCAACGAACATTCACTGGCCAAATTCACTCTAGAAACCCGAAAAGGTACGCTCAGCGGACATGAAGTCTGCTTAATGAACTTTTTCGGTCCTATGACGATCTGCATTCTCTTGTTTAGCAAAAACTAGGTTTCTTTGAGCCTAAGACACTATAAATACTCATTTTAAGACCAAAAATGGGTGCTGGACACCGAAAATGAGGTTGTACAATTAGAGGCACCCAAAAGAGGCAAAGAAGAGGAGAAAAGAGAATTGAATCAAGCATTGAAAGCAATCTTGTTTTGTGTTCTCTCTACCTTCTCTCTCTACTCTTTCTTGGATGTTGATAGTCTTTATTTGTATAGATTATGTTATCATGTTCTGGAACTAAACCCTATTTAGGATGAGAGATGTAACCTATTTTGGAGGATTGATTTGTATTTTATGAATTGATTGGTGTTAAATGAAAGTTATTAGGTTATGTTTATCTTTCTTGAACTTCACTGTTGTTTCTTTACTTGATCACCATAGATGCAACCTTAAAAATCATACGATGAATTGAGAGGTAAAGTATGATTTATGCACTAAGAAGCTAAACACATTATATTTAGAGATAGAGATATCCTAAACTAGTGTGATAACTTGTGGTTGCTTATTCTTGGTGAATTTGACTAGCTAGGTTTCACATTGAAAGATGGTAATCAACTAGTTAGGTATTCTTATATGCCTTAAGAGAGAATATGAGTAAAGTTGTGTAATTGTTATTATAACATGTCATTCAATCAATTTCATAATTTATTGGTCAATCTCTTAAATTGGTGAACCCCAAAGTCCTAGGCCTAAACCATCAGATTTCCCTTATTTTTTTATTTATTGTCTTTACAATTTATTGTCTGCTCTCATCCAATCATCTTTTAAGTTTCTTGTCATTTTAGTTTAAGTAATTAGGATTAATTTAGTAGTGAGTATCTTAGTCTTTGTGGGAGACGACCTTGGAATACGTGACTTATAGGTCCTAAGAACGATTTTGTGCACTTGCAGATTTTGTCGACAATTCCCCTTCTTCAAACTTAAATTAACGTTCATTATTGAATTCACCCAACCCCCACAGGAGGTGAGTCAGGGCCTAAGATTAGGCCGAAAGGCATAATTGATGAATAACAAGTGAATATTCCTGTACCCCTTGTTGATCCCGAGGGACGGAGGAGGCTAGGTTAGCCGAAAGATGGTTATTGGTTCAACGAAGCACAGTGTCTCTGCTTTCTCATATTTAATAGTAAAAAACCTTAAATCAACTAACTTTTCAATTTGATTTTCAACTTGACAATTCGATTTGGTTTAAGAATCTTTGTTATTAAAATTAATCAATTTATTAATTAATCGATCAGTTTTCATAAACTAATTAGTTTTTATAAATCAAAATAAACTGATTAACTTTTATTTAACATTCTCCTTTTTCAATTAAACTTTAAATTTTTCGATAGGTAAGGGTGTCTTCTTTAATTATTTTTTAAATTCTTTAATTTTATTCAATCTTAACTAGTTTTATAACAGTCTAATGTCAATTGAACCATTTAAATTTAAATTTCTTATCTTAACGATTTAATTTCCAGCCTGGTTTTTAAAATATTACAAAAATGATTACTATATGTAGAATTCTTGCAGTTGCAACAAAAAATTGGGAACTCCATCAAATGAACAGTTATAATTCATTTTCTTTTCATGGTGATTTGGAAGAGGAAGAATATATGAAGTTGCCTCCTAGTTTCCATATTCAGGTCTTGGGAAGCGTTTACCAACTTCGGAAATCCTTAAATGGATTACAACAAGCTCCCAGCTACTTGTTTTGCTAAGTTAACCGAAGCTTTGAAACAATATGGTTTCATGCAATCTTATTTCGATTATTCTCTCTTTACATTGCAACGTGATGGCTTGCAACTCAATGTGTGAACTTTCCTTTTGTGTGCATGTGCTTGCACAATTCATGCAGAAGCCAAGCCAAGAGCACCAGGATACCGTTCTTGGTGTTGTGTATTATTTGAAAGGTAACCCGAGTCAAGGAATTTTGTTGTGAGCTAATTGCAATTTGGAGTTATGTTCTTAATGTGATTGAGATTGAGCAAGTTGTCTTTTGACCAGATGATCTTTTACTAGATGGTTTATTCAACTTGGGATTATTCTATCTCCTGAAGAGCAAACAAATAACATACTGTGTCCCCCTCTTTTGCTGAGGCGTAGTATCAATCCATGACTATCGCAACTTGTGAGCTCAATTGGTTGAAGTCACTACTATAGTGTCTTTGGTGTTGCTTATTCTCAACTAATCATGAAGCTTTATTGCGAAAGTCAGGTGGCGTTGCAAATTGCTACTACTGTTTTTCATGAGTGCACATAGCATGAAGAGATTGATTGTCATTTTCTATCTCGTGGGGAACTATCACCACAAGCTAGGCGCACCTATGTTCAACTCGTTGACATTTTCACCAAAGCTTTAAGTTTTAATACCACATTAAGCTTTTCTTTTTCCAAGGCAACAATCTTTTCTCCAGTAATTCAGGCAGAAGATGAGGAAGTCAGAATTGTATGCTTAATGGGGATCTTGGACAAGAGTTTGGCATCTAAGTATCATATATGATCACAGCTCTTAAATTTATAGATCACATGAAGTAGCAGGTAAATGGCTCTTGTCCATTGGTCTTGTCCATTGGTTGCAGTGGGAGGATGTTCATCAGATATTGAACTTATGTTGCAGATGCCTCGGTGCGTAAAACTTATTCAGTTAAATCTGACCTCCTATTGTAAACAACAATGCCGATAAGCAAGCCAACCAGAAGACAAGATGGTAACGAAGGCCTATGTACTTGGAACTACCAGAGTCATATAATTCTCCGCACCAGGTTCCGGGACTGATGCAATGCAACAACGAAACGTCGATAATCTTTAGAACAGGGAATATTCTTTGTTTAATAAGGAGAAGTGGAGATTCAGAAACTCTAGTATGACAATCACAATAACACAAAATACACTTAGCACATGAAAACAAGAAGCATGGAGTAGCAGTATAATTGATGTAATTCTACAATTTTGAAAAGGTTACATAATTACAGCTCGTACAACAACAAACAAGATGGTAGTCAGATTTCTAAGAGGCTAAGCAAATAAAACTTGAGAACTTGAGGGTGTCAAGTCGGAAAAACTATCCGGTGGTTCCACTACCTGCCATGTAACACCAAAGATCCATTTCTCAGCAATTCCCTTCTGTTTCAGCCTAGAGATATGACCCACAGCAACATGAAGATTCCGACCCACGATATAAATTTTGCAATCACAGGCATTTACTGCAAAGGGTTTGCAAATTTGCTCTGGCAAAGGGGACCCTTCTATTCCTTCCCAGGAATCAGTATCAGCATCATAAACCTTGAGTTTCATCCTTTCGAGCTCCGAAACCACAAACAAGCGCCCATAAACAACCACACTCGAACCAGTCCATCCTTCTCTCAGTCCGACAGCCATATTCTCCCACTCATTGGTTGTAGGATCATAAACTTGACCCCTGGGAGAGACATAAAATGGCCACAGCCAGCCTTCCGTTACAAGAAACTTTCCATCGAGAACTGCTGCATCATAAGACGCCATATTAGTTCCCATGCTTGAAATTTGATGCCAACTCCCTTTTATAGGATCTAAAACCTCAGCCGAGTCTAGCTCAAAAAGATCAGTGCTGTTTCCTCCAGCCACATAAATCTTCCCATCAATTACTCCACTTGCAAAAAATGACCTGGCTGTGAGCATGTGATTCATCACGGTCCACCGATTCTTCTGCATCTCATACTTAAGAACCAGGTCAAGTGGGCAATCAACATCAGAGACCATACCCCCACAAACAAAAAGTGTTCCATCTGAAGGTATTGAAACACACCTAAATCCATGCGGGCAGACCTTGTCCTTACAAGGCATAGTGGGAATGGTATGCCAAGTAAAGTGAGAAAGGTCCATGACTTGCCACTGAATCTTTCCAGTACACTTGTGGAAAGCAAAGACAAAGAGCCAAGGATCTTTGAAGCCTAATTCCTTTCTACGGGTAAAGAACCGCTCCTTACTACCAAGAAGTAAGTGCCATCGCTTGCAAACGGCCCTGCAAGCTGCATGACTCTGAACTGGAAGCCGGAGAAGACAGTTTAATGCAACATCATCTGGAAGCCCTGGAATGAAGGGCTCGGATAGGAAAGACAACTCATACTCAGACGAAGGATTTAACAAAGAAGATTGGTTCACAGCCAGCCTAAACTTTGGAGATAATGTCATCTGAGAATCCCCTAGCTTATGTACAGGTGCCTGTTGGGAAGACAAACGTACCCTTTGCATCTTTCTAATCCAACAAAATACAAAAGTTCTTCCCAATGACGCTTCAAGAACCTCACCGTATCAACTGTAAATGATGTGTTCCTGAAGTGTTGAACGAAAAACTAAGGGGAACAAAGGAAGGATTCCTGGGTCCAAGTTACGTATTCCTTTACAGCTTTCTTTTTCAAACTAATCAATTCCCTTTCTGAAAACATACAAAGCAACCCAATTTCTGTTCAGAAAATTAGTTCATATGACTTACAAACATAACACATAAACAACCTCCTAATAACAAAAATTCATCATACGCATCAAAGCACAAAACTTTTCTTCAGTCCGCAAAGAATGACTACGCATCACCACTTTGGAATCAAGTCGATTATTTGAAAATTAAACTAATGATAACAATAGCAATCACCTCAAAAAAGAAGATCTTCTTCCCAGATAGCAGCAAACCAAAACAACTCAATCATTCAACTACAGCTCCTTAAAGAAAATTAAAGCCAGTAACACACAAAAATGGAAGGTCTAATACCACCCACAGGCTAATCAACACAACAAACAAAACTAGCTCAGAGAAATACCATATATCTGAGAAACTGGAAGTGCCCAGAAAGCAAACGCCAAAAACCAATACGTCAACTTACGGACATCAATCTTCTTTGCGTAAACTGTTAGGAAAAAAAAAAAAGACAAGGACTTGGATGTGAATCAGCTCTGGTTTTCTTCGTACATCGAAAATAGAGATGACCAAGAAGTAACACTACCCTTCTTCTCAAAGGAAAGGCTTTCTCGAGAATCCATGTACTCCCACGCCCCAACGGAGTGTGTGCAAAGCCACGAGGCACGTTATCAAAACGTGTCTTGAAGTGCTGGAGCGTGAGGGACAAACGCATTGACAATGCACGTGGTGAGAGTTGGGGACCTTGAAGATTGGAGCTAAAAGCCAAAGGTGTCTTGTCGGAGGCTAAATGCGTAGTTTAAAGAAATAAAAACGGTGGATAATCTCATAATCAACAACTATTATAATATAATATCAATCTTTTTAAATGCTGTATTAGTCGACTGATTTTATATTAAAAAATTTAAACTAATCAATTTTTTAATCTAATTTTAATTTTCAGGTTCATTTTATTTATTATTAAAAAACGATAAAATTATT